>APFE030014348.1:48667-68464 GCA_000404065.3 Pinus taeda | reverse complement strand
TTATTGTAATTAAAAACAATTATTTCTTTATAAAAAATATTATTTAATATTAAATGTTATTTATTATTTAATTTTAAATAATGTGATATAAATATGAACCTTTAGATAAATAAACCCTAGGGATTGATATTATAAACCCAGGGGAATAATATTATACCAAGGGATAATAAACCTAATGGATTAATACTAAAAGCCCTAGGGTTTATATTCCCTTGGGTTTTAGTATTAACCCCTTGGATGTATTATTCCCTTGGGTTTAAAACATCAATCCCTTAGGTATATTAATCTAAGGGTTCATAATCCTAGGGTATAATATTATTCATAGGTTTATAATATTAATCCCTTAGATTCAATATAAATCTTGAACAACCAAGGGTTTATACACCTTGTATTTATAATATTAGTCCATTCGGTTTAATAATATTAGTCCCTTGGGTTTATAATATCTCAGGGTTTTAGTATTAACCCTTTGGTTTTATTATTCCCTTGGGTTTATAATATTAATCCCTTGGGCTTATTAATCTAAAGGTTCATATTCCTATGGTTTAATACTAAAACTTCAATGGATTATAAATCCAAGATAGTATTAACCTAAGAGATTGATATTATAAACCTAAGGGAATAATAAACCCACATGAGTAATACTAAAACCCCAAGGGAATAATATAAACCTGAGGGATTAACATTAAAAACTTTAGGGTTTATATTCCCTTAGGTTTTTAGTAACTTTATAAATTATTATTATTATATATTTTTTGCTTATTTATATTTTTTATTAAGATTTATAAAATTTCATTGCAAAATTTCTTTTTGAATTTTTTTTATCTGAATAGATAATCAAATGATTTTAATAGAACTTTTTTAAATTCTAATTTAATTTTCATTTCATAACTCCAACAGTTTTAGCCTATGATTTGGAACAACCACTTAATAAGTCTTTGTTTTTTTTTTTTTATTATTATTATTATTATTATTATTTTTTGATTTTGTACTATTAGCCTTAATTACTAATAATTATAATCAAACACTTTTATACAATTTTTATAATTTTAATTACACAATTTAATTATAACCTACAAATTATTATCTTATTATCAATAATTTTTATTATATGTTTATCATTACCATTACTAAATTTATATAACCGTAATTATAACCATGCTCTTTATATATTTGTAACCATTATAATCATGTTTATAATTGTTATAAAGAGTTTAAATGTTTAGATTTTTATATTGAGTTATTTATAATTTTTATAATTGTAAAATTTCGGATCTTTATTTCAAAAAATATAATTTATTATTTACTAATTTTATTTTTCATTTTTGTGTTTCATCACTTTCATATTTTTATTTACATATATTAAGTTCAGTTTGTCTCCACTTATTCCTTCATGATAACAAACCATAGTGGTTGGCCTGAAATGTTGAAATAATTAAAATAGATGTAATATCTCCAAAAATATCTATACACAACGATAATTATCATAAGCACTTATAATATTTTTAATTCCTTTGTATTTTAATAAATGAGTGTGGATATGGCCTTTGGCTCCATATTGAGCGAACCTCGTGGATAAGCCAGCACTTTCTCAAGGCTGACTAGGGCTTTGAAGGTTGCAAGAGGGCAATAAGAAGGCAAAAGGAGATCGATGGAAAAAAATTATCGTCAACCCCCTAGGGTTTTTAGCTTCATTCATCTATGAAATACCCTAAACTACTAGTGATTTCAGTGCAATCCCCACAACAGTTACACTGTAAAGGACATCCAACTAGAAGATGGTAAGAACAAAGGGTAACTTGGATGAATTGTCGGTCACTTTTCTAATCCTAAATGTGGAAGAGGAGGAATTAGTACAGTGAGTTGATAAATGAAAATGCCTACCACATTTGGACTGAATCCCCATTCCATTTATCTTAGTTGGAAGGTGTCCAAGGATATCCAAATAAGGCTCCAAGAGACATGGAGGGCTAACCTAAAACACTTATAAGAGAGGCTTCCTCGAAAGAAGCTCGAAGGATAGATGGAGGGCTACAAATATACATCACAAACATCGAAGCATTGGATCGAGGCATCAATCGACTGTTGAGCTAGAGTGAAGAGGTTTGGAATCAAGTCTTCAAAGAAATGATATGGGTTTCCTTAGAATTACTGACTCCATCGTTGTTATATTTCCTTCCACCTACTCATGGATCTACATGGGAAATCCCCTTCCCTTATTTTCTTACTAGTCTTTCTAAGGGTCTTCTTCCGACTGAAGGTTGTTTTCTTGGAGAGGATATTCCTATATGATACCCACATCAATTTTCATCCTTGATGCACTCATAAAATAACCCCCTGGGGGATTTTCTTGTGTTGGAGGAAGATAAAGGCCAAAATGCACCAAGCTTGGAGGGTAGGGTTCTTTGGATAGAGACAGCCCAAATTCTGGAGGGAAAATAAGGTCAACCTCCTAGCCATGACAAGGGAAGTAAGAGGATAAAAGAAAGTTGTACTAAAAGGGGGGAAATGTAAAGGTATCTCTGGTGCTAGGATTGGATGTGCCAATTCAAAAATCTTAGGAGGTGGCAGAGAAAATGTTAGTAGGGTGTGTTCTAGGAAGGAGGTTTAGTCTACCCATATTGAAAGAATGGGTGGTCGGGGATGTAGCGATCGTAGTTAAGAATCCTCCAGGGGTAACATATTTAGCTAAAGAATGGATCCATATTAAATTATAAGACTCAAAAGACACAAATATGGTCTACCAGAAGGTATGGAGCACCATTATTCTCCTGTGTTTTTCAAATTTTGCTTTCCATCGTTTAATGCCAAGTGTGAGAGAATGGATTTAGTAAAATTATGGGTTATATTTTCAGGCCTTCCTTTACACTATTGAGATGAACAAAATTTTTATGGACATTGGAAATAGTTTGGGGAAATATCTGGAGCATGATAACTCATACTTGAAGAGTGGGATTATTATTATAGCCTGCATTCTAGACTTAATTGATCTAACGGAAGGTTTGTTGGAAGAAATTGTCATAGGAGTTAAGGAGAAATAACCTAGATGCTAGATTATGAAGCCATCCCTTTTAGGTGCCCAAGGTGCCACAACTATGGACACTTGGTCAATGAATGTGATTTTAAGATAGAGAAGAAGACAATTTTTTTCCCATCGAAAAGGTTGGAGCACATTCACATAGATAAAGAACAAGGCTAGATTCTGAGGAAAATTGAGGATCAAAACACATTCAGTCACAATTATTATGATGAGTTTGGTTCATTAACATTGTTCGGGGAAATATCTCTAGACAAAATTATTGGAATCAAGAAGTTAGGCTTGATTCTAGGTACTTCCTCTAATATTCCTCCTTGTATCCCTTCTCCAGTACTTAATAATAATAATAATGTATGCTCCTCTTCTTCTAATGATGGAAATATTGGTCCCTCTGTGGTTTCACATGTTTTTTTATCCCTAAATCAAACCCCTCTCCCTCCCTCCCTAATAGCACAAGTTTCATGCTCATGCCCTCTCGTCCCAAGTGACCTCTCCTTGCTGGTGAACTCCCCCTCTAAATAATCTTCTAATCTCACTGGTGCGAGAACCATGGTATACAACTTATTCTCTCAAATGACCACCTCACCAAATGAAATCTTTATTCTATGGTTGGGGTCACAAAAGATAAACAACCTCAAAGGTCATGGCCATGGTTAAAATATAGATTATAAAACGAAAAATAATAAGCCAAGGAATATTTGGCAGTTGTAAAAAAAAACATTCAAGGGGCCTTTAAATCACTAAAATCTACAAGGGTGGTTTCTAGATGAATCTGGTTTCTTTCAATTATTGAGGGTAAGCATGTCCCTCTAAAAAACATGCATTGAGAATATTGGTGGAGATGACAACCCATATATTATATTTTTTTAAGAAACCCTTGGGGAAGGGGTTTCCATAGCCAAATGTCTTGAGACTCTATTAGGGATTTAATTTTTGTTTTGGATTGATGCAAATGGTAGATTAAGGGGACTACAAGTTGGTTGGAGGAGCAGGAATGTACATTGCTCAAACTCTAGGAGTGTCCATTTTGGCATTGGGGTCAAAGTTTTCTTAGAATAATTGGAAGCCTCCCTATATTTCTTCAACATTTATGGGACCACTCAAAATAGAAATGATTTATAGGAAAAAATCATGGGAAGATCTCTTCTCATAAACCGAGATATTGTTTTACGAGGGGGTCTAAATTTTTCCCTAGGAAACATTTAATCTTAGGGGAAAAGGTGTAACACCCTCCTCCTACATTTACCTAAGTTAACTAGTCTATTGGGGTAAACATTTGACGAGAGGCCATTATGATCTTATTTAAATCCCCATGTACAATTAAGGAAGCGGAACTGACAAAACACAACCACTCTGATCTTCTACACAGGTCATAGAACCTATAGGAGCCAACCAATGTTGGCAGGTGATCAACCCCTGAGACAAATTAACATTTTACTCACTGAAGGCCTAAGACGCTCCTATGAAATGTGCATGCATACGACTGGGACATTGTAGTCACTCTGACGACAAGGTCATGCAAGCGACTAGGGACGTTTTTTAGCTAATTCGGAGTTAGTGGCCCTAGACTATGTGCCACTTTTTCAGTTCCAGGTGTCAACCCACTGCCCAAAATTTCATGGAAATTTCATAAATGAAAAGTAACATCGAAACAATGATATAAATGAAGATACTTGAACAAGGAATTGACTGGTCCCCTACTATCCATGACAGGAATTCTATCAAACATGTCACAAAAATACATTCTACAAGTCATAACAATAAATATGAGCATAGGGCTCTCATACTTATCTGAGAATCGCTAAGAATCTTTGATGCCTTATCACATTAGTTGCATTATAATCTATTAGGTCACATATTCATTGTTCATTCCTTTAAAAATCAAAACATGCTGAGAGCCATACATCATCACTATCATAAAACATGCTCATAACCAACATATAACCGACAAGAATAGCAAGGATATAACAGCCATAAAAGCCACATATAAACAAGTATATTTACCCATCAATACAAGAGAAATAAGCTATTATTAGGATATGTAAAATAAAACCAAGTCTAGGACTTCCATGAACCACCTGACCATAAACTAGGCTGAACCAAATCCCTCTTTTAGTCAGTCACCCTCGTGCCATATTCCAAGCATGAATGTGGGATCTCATGAAACACATCCAAAAAAAACAAACCAGGGCTTCCAGAGGCCAAATCACCTCAACCCTCAACTAGTGATTCCAAATCACGGTCAAAAATCACTAACCATCACTAGATTGGTCTCTACCCAAGTTGTCCAAGCCTCTAGAGCCCTTGTTCCAACCAGGGCTTCCACGACTAGTAACTCAACCCATATCTATTGTTGGGATTCCAAAGTGTTTTTCCCACCAGGGCTTCTGGGACTAGTAACTCAACCCACCAAGGGCTTCCAGAGTGTTTTTCCAACCAATGCTCCCAGGATAAGTAACTCAACCTAACTTGTTATAGGTCTTCTAGAGCGTTTTTCCAACCAAGGTTTCTAGGAACTAGTAACTCAACTCATAGCCAAAAGAACATGAGAACCAACTAGAAAACAAAAGGAAATAAAACCACTACACCATAGCTATCTAGGAAATGGAAAGTATAAGCAAATCCACCATCAATCTAGGCATTCCTCCATGCCATTGACATATCATAACCAAGAAACCACATGCATATGCCATGCATGCCAAAACTAGCAAGAAAATAATACATGCAACTCGGTACCTACAAGCAAAACTTGTCGTAGCTGCTGATCCTGATGTCCTCTTGTAGTTTCCTTCTTTTCCTTTTCTTATTTCTTTAAACCCCAAGTATGCCACACTTCTCCAAGAGTGCTCCAATAAAAATCTAGCTATCCAAGAGTATGAGAGAGAGAGAGAATAGAGAGAGAGCTCTAATATTGGACTAAGAAAAAGTTACAAATTGATCCTTAGAAGCCTTTTTATTAATGAAGCCTCTATTTTCTTCATTTTTATTTTTTTTCCTTCGATTTCTTCCTCACATGCAATATGTGACCTTTCACCTTCCTCTTCTACTAGTTACAATTATTTCCATAAAGAAAATGTCAATTAATGCCTCATGCCTTTCCAAACCCTTTTCCTTTACCTTTGCAAGTTTCCTTAGCCATTAATTAATCATAAGTGATCCCCATCACTATGTTTTTGCCCAAAATTCGTCTTGGAATACATGTCCCATGACCATGGTGATTATTTTTCCTTTATTAACTTTATTACATGGATTTTTGGCCAAGGTTGTTACAAAAGGGTCAACCCGAACCCACGACACTTCACTAGGGGATAAATATCATATCATGTGCATTCATATTGGGGGGGTATTCACTAAGGAAAAAAATACATAATATATTGGGGGATATATAGCGGTTAGAGGGTTTTTATATTGGTAAGTATAAAAAATGGAGCTCAAAGATAATGAAAAAATATAAATGGGTTTAAAAAATGTTAATGAAAAAATGGACTCCTACAATATCTAGTGAAAGTAGGGGTTTTTTAAATTGGGAAGGTGTATTGGGTTTGTATTGGTAGGGGGTTAAATAATTTTATTTTTAGAGGTATTTTCCAATATGTAGTTAAATTAAGGGTATTGTTTGTATGCCATGAACACACATGGCATGTTAGAGGTTCATTGATTGAATCCCATGTGGTTGGACCTCCTAACTAATTATTTTTTCAAAAAACTTGATCAAAGGGGCCTGGTAGACATGGAACATATTAAAATGTGTGCCACATAGAGATATAGGTGGTCAAGAGTTGATAGAGTGGAAAAAGTGAATTAACCTTTTCCTAATTATGAAATATCTTGTTTACCATTTCACCCATATAAAAAAAGGGTAGGGTGGAGGAATATTAGGCCACTCTCCAAATTTTCTAGAAATAAAAGAAAATGTGGAGAATCCTTCTAACTCATTTAAGATGAATTCTTCTTACTTGAAGGAGGGGAAATTTCTTACTCTGGTACAATTGTGTTGGATAGCATTTGATCCTTGTCTCGACTCTTTAGCAACCTCTCAATTTCAAGCCAACTTAAAACTTATAAAGAAAAAATCAAAAGAATGGGAAAATAAGAAAAAGAAGGATGAGGTTCAAGAGTTGAAAGACATTGAAAATGGGCTTCATGACATTGAAAATTTGGAAGAGGATGGATTCGAGTCTTAGGAGTCCAGAGAGTAAATAATAATATTGGAAAAAATAAGGAAAGACCTTTTAGCCATAAGGGAGGTAGAGTGGATATTAAAGAGTATAGCCATTTGGTTGGATAATGGAGATGACAACACCAAATTTCTTTAGGCATATCCAAAGGAGAGAAAAATGTGTAACCCTATTGGGAGGCTCTAGGAACAAGAGGTAAGAGAGGTAGGTGATTTGTATGGTGAAATTTGCAAGTATAATGAGTAGGGCTTTTAAACACTTATTTCAATTTCATTAACACATTAACATGATCTAAAACTCATTTTTTTCGAAATTAAAGAAGACAAAAATACACACAAGACATAAAATGATGAAGGAGTTCACCCCTCCTAGTCCAACTTCTAATGTTGGGCCTCTTTCATTATGATAAAAAACAATATGTGTTTACATCAAGTAATAGTGCTCCAAATGTTGAAGCAGTGTCTCCAATGGCTCCAGAATAGTCAAAAACACCTATTTTGGTTATCTCTACACCTCATTTGGCAAAAACTTGAGTAAGATATGACTATTTTCAAGTTTATCCCAAATTTCGCAGCTAACCATCCTCCAATTCGGCCAAAACCTAGTTTGAGTACCCCAAATGGGGAACCAACAGGCAAACCTGGCCTATATTCCTACTCAGCAGGTGAATTTATAGGATGGTTAAATCCACCACTAAGCCCCAGCCCTGATTTTTCTAGTCACATGGCGGCCATAAGATTGCATAGGGGGACAAAGATTTTAGGCTCTGTCTAGCCCACATCTATTGTGTGCGCTCCTCGTTCTATGTTGCATAGGTGACAGTGGGGTGGCCCCCTTGTGGGTTGGTCCCTTTTCTTGTGCGTGCTCGTAGTTATATGGTGGCTTGTATGTCCTTGGACTGGCCCCTCAGGGCTGTCCCCCATTCAATGTATCCACGCCCATGGTTTTGTAAGGGTTCAAATGACCTAGGGTTGGCCCCCTGTGGGCTGGCCTCCCCCGACTGTCCTTTGGTCTTTGGTCCTTAGCATTTAGGTTATGTAGCTATGTCCATGGACTATGGGCTGGGCTAGCGCTTAGCCTGACCCCCCCTCCCCATTGGCAAATTTCGTAAAGTTCAAATAAAACCATTCAACCTTTGTTAAATAAGGAGCATATGTGGTGCATTGGTGTGGGTCTTGGTTACTATGTGTGACATCTCGGTTTCAAACCCCATAGAGGCAGCTCAGCCTCATAACAAAATTTTGGTCAGCCATGAGGGGGCCATGTGGTAGCCACTGATTGCCCTCATGGCACTCTCTCATTGGGCTGCGAGACCAAATCATCAACAAATAGAAATTGACCAAATAGAACAACCCACACTATGCCAAGTTTCGACCATTCATTGACTAATGGAGGACTAGTCAATCTACCAAGCCATGGCTCAGTCAGCATATGAACTACTGATTGGGCATCCATGAAAATCCAAATTTTGATTTTTTTAGTTGTTTCCTAATTTGATCAAAACGTGATTCTGGGAGCACCTGATGTCAGATTTGAGTGAAACGAGTTTCTTTGGATTCAGGTTTATGATATCTCTCTATTCGTTCAAGTGTTAAGCTTTCTCACATGTTTTGAATTTTGAACACTATTTTGATCAATTGGGTCACTCCTCCCCCTTGGAAGCTTTTGGACCTCCAAAAGCTCTTTATTAGTCAAAACATAGAGGATGTTATAGTTACCTCTCCCTTCCAATCTCAATCCATTGCAATTTCCTTGAATTTTTCATTTTTAACTTTTCATGAAAATACATCATTTTCCCTGATTTTTGAGTCCTTTTCTTATTTTCATAGATAACATCTTGCTGCAATTTCCCAGAATGTGCAGAACAACAAACTACCTTTAAAGGAATAAACATGTTCCCTCCTCAATATCCAATCAAAGGAAACTTAAACAATCCTAAATTCTTCTCACCTTGAACATCGTTGTCATGACAATGCTTACCATGTCTAGCCTTGTACTTGGCTCGACTCTTGACCAAATGTGATCGTTATTTCCATGCACCATCCCTTTTCAAAACCAACACATTATGAAACCTAGAAGAAGAAGTTTTAGAACCAATGCCCTCTTTGTCTATTTTCTCTTGCATTTTCTCTTTGACCTCTACACTCTCTAACACTGACATCTTGTTCACACCAATGTTCAACAATGATGCATGCTTCTGCAAATTTACTTTTTTTTTATACCTATTTTAGGATGCAACATGTTAGACTCCTGAAACATCTTATCATGTGAATCAAAGACATGAATGAAATCGGATTTCAAACTTGATTCATATCCTTGAAAGGCTTTGTATTGCTCAACACCTTCATGTTTGATCATTAGCAATGCAAAGTTCTAACTAACATTAACAATCCTCTTCATTTCTCCCACATTTACAAGATATGCATTCAAATTCTTGTTGTGTTCTCTAACAATGTACTCAATCCCATTCTTGGACAAATGATATTTGTTCTCATGGAAATGAAGAATATCTCTCATATTATATAGATACGGGCTTCCCAAAATAATACCATATATATCAATTGGAAATACATCAAGCTCTACCTCATCTAAAAAGTTTGCAGTGATTGCAAATTTCAATTTACATCTTTTTATCACATGTAATTTTGCATTGTCACATATCCAACCTAGAGGGTAAGGTTTTGGATGAGGAATGGTTTCTAAATTCAACTTCTTGACAATGTATTCTAAGATAATATTTTCTTTTGAAACACTATCAAATAGTGTATCTATCTTGATATGTTTTGAAATGAATCTAATATGGAAAAGCTCTATTATTGTTTTTTCATCTTGAGTTTCATTGAGAAAATTTGAAGAACTAATAATTACAATTTCCTTAAATTTCAAATCCATGGATGTGAGATTTGTTTCATCTCCAGAATATAAACCTAAATAATTTTGTGTAGTTTAGTTTTCTTCTCCTTCTCCTTGTTCTTAAACTTTTTGGATCTCATCTCTGGATGAATTTTCCAACAATGATCTTCATCATGGGCATGTTTGGAACAATTTTTGCATGTGATATTTTCTTTCTCCATATTGATGGTAGAATTATTCCTCCCTTTTCCTTTGAACTTGCCTTTTCCCTTTTCTGGAGACTCAAAGGAACTGTCACTAGCTTCTTCATAAACAATTTTCCCTCTTTCCTCTAAATGAGTTTCCTCAAGACAAAATGCATCCAGTTTTGTATGGTTAAACATGCGAATGGCATGTCTCAAATAACTATGCAATCATGCAATGTATTTGAGCAAAGTATCTTGTGAAGAGAAATCTATACCAAAAATCAAAGCTCTTTTTCTAAATTCTTGAGTATAATACTACACATTTTTCCCTTTAGCTTGCCTAAATTTTTTCCAATCCATAATATCTTTTTGCAGGTATGCTAATAGATAAAACTTCCTTCTTATTGATACAAAAAAATTATTCCAAGAGGATAAACCTTACCATGTTTCCTCATGTCCTCTCGAGTTTTGGATTCCCACCAAATTATTGATGCACCTTCCAATCTAACAGAGGCAAGTTGAATCTTGGTTTCATCATCCTTGATTCTTTGTAGCTTGCAATACACTTCAATTTGATGAAACCATTTATCTAATCTCTTTGAATTTACCTCTCCATTGTACATAAGCAATTCAAACTTAATTTTATGCTTAAGAAAAGGAGTTTTACCATGACCTCTTTGGGAATTTAGATGTGTTTGTGAAAGGGTAGAAGAATTTGAAGATGAGGATGAAGATGATGATGAGGCTAATGATGGAAGTGAAGGTGGTGGCTTGTCACCATTTCCTCCATTCCATTTTTTAGGCTTGTCTCCTTTTCCTCCATAAGGTTTTTAAATTTCTCCATACAATCTGTAATTCCTGTCCTCATACAAAACCTTAACCATCTCAAAGAATGCTTTTCTAAAAAAAATCTCATCTTTAGACATCCCTTCAAGACCCTATTCATGTTCCATGAGTATTGAAGCTTGAGGTGTGTTTGTTCTCCTTGAAACAATTTGAGATCTTGGTTCCACAAGTTCTCCTTATCCTTGCTTGAGTTTCAACCTTGTAAGCATCATAAAACACTACAACAAAATGAAGCCCTCAAAGAAACAAAGAACAAAATCTTTGATACGAAACTGATCTGTATGTAAAAGCTTGAGAGTTTATTGTGAAATTTTCAAGTCTAATGAGTAGGTTTTTTAAACACATGTAAATTTCATTAATACATTAACATGCTTTAAAACTCAGTTTTGTAGAAATTAATGAAGACATCAGTACCATAACAATATACACAAGACAAAAAGTAATGATGGATTTCACCCCTCCTGGTCCACATCTCTTGGTCTAGCTTCCAATGTTGGGCCTCTTTCATTATGCTCAAAATTATGTGCTTACATCAAGTTACAATGCTAAACATGTTGAAACCATGTCTCCAATGGCTCCAGAATAGTAAAAAAAAACCTATTTTGGTTCGTTTTGCACCTCATTTTCCCAAAACCTGAGTCAGATATGACTCTTTCAAGTTTCTCCCAAATTTTGTAGTTAACCATCCTCTAATTTGCCCAAAACCTTTCTAGAGCGCCCCAAACACAGAATTGGCGCACAAACCTGGCCTACATTCCCACTTGGTGGGTGAATTTGTACGATGGTTAAATTCGCCATTAAACCCCCTATCCCGATTTTTCTATGTTAGAAAATTATATATTACAAAGAAATGGAACACAAAATATTTCAAAAATATAAACACGGAAAACACATAAAACAAGAGAGAAACAGATATACGTGGTTCACCTAATTTGGGCTACATCCATGGAGAAACATCTAGTCCTTCCTTTTATATTATCCATCAAAATGAAGAGATACAACCTACATCAAATCCGTTGTAATTCCCTCTTCATTCTCACACAATCTCCTCTCTCTTTCTCTTTCAGAATACATATCTACATAGATGCAATAAAATTTCGTCATATATAGCGAGGGGTTACCTTATAGGGCAAAAAACCATAAATTAAACATACCTTCTACCATCATATTTCTTCCTAATGAACAATCCAGATTGACTACAAAATTACAACATTTTATGCGTCACCCCCCCTGGACCCCCCTGGCGGTGCGCATAAACGGGTGGCGTTGCCGCCACATTACAAAATGGGGTCCAATGCGGCGATACCTCTGAATAAAGAATATAATCAGGCTCCACACACAACATTATAGTCACATGGAAACCATAAGACTGCATAAGGGGGAGAAGATTTTGGGCTCTGTCTAGCTCCCATCTCTGCTACTCACTCCTGAATCTATGTTGCGCAGGTGACTGTAGGGTGACCCCCGCATGGGCTGGCTCCTTTTCATGGCCATGTTCCTGGTTATATGGTGGCCCATGTGTACTCAAACTAGCCCCTCGAGGTTAGACCCCGTTCAACATATCCACACTCGTGGTTCCATGAGGGGTCATATGACTTGGGGCTGGCCCCCTCTGACTATCCTCTGGACTCTACTCCTTCGCATTTGGGTTATGTGGTTGTGGCCTTGGCACATGGGTTGGGCTACGACCTAGCCCTTTGCCCTCCGCACATGGTCCTATGGCGGTGGGGTGGCCAGGGGCTAAGACTTAGCCCAACCCCCTCCCCCCATTGGCAGATTTCATCAAGTTTAAATGAAACCATTCAACCTCTATGAAACAAGGAACATATGCAGTGCATTGGTGCAAGCCTTGTTTAATATGTTTGAGGTCTCAGTTTCAAACCCCATAAAGGAAGCTCGGCCTAAAAAAATGATCAGCCATGAGGAGGCCATGTGCCAGTCATTAGTTGGCCACATGGCACTCCCTCATTGGACCACGAGACCAAATCATCAATAAATAATAATTCACTAAATCAAACCAACCACACTATGCCAAGTGTCAACCATTCATTGACCAATGGAGGATCAGTCAACCTTCCAAGTGATAGCGTAGTCAACGTATAGACTGTTGACTGGGCATCCCTTCAACCAAGATTTCAATTTTCTTAGTTGTTTTCCACTTTGATCAAAATGTGATTTTGGAAGCATTCGATGTCAGATTTGAGTGAAATTAATTGAGTTGAATTCAAGTCATTGAGATCTATCCATTTGTTCAGGTTTTGATCTCTATCGTACACTTTGAATTTTGAGCACTATTTTGATCCACTAGATTAATAGAGAAGTTTGAGGGCATAAGAAGATGGGATGAAGAAATTTTGAAAACTTATTCAAAGCTCTAAAAGGGGGCTTTATTGCTAGATTAATCCAAAATTCTCATTTATCTCCAATATCCATAGAAGAAGAAGAGAATGAGGCATTGATTGAAGAAGTATTGGAAGAACAACTAAAGAAGGTGTTGCATAGTTTGAAAAAAGCAAAAGCATCTCGGGTCTAGATGGCTAGGATATCAATTTCTTGTTCAAAATGTTTGACATTATGGGGAAAGAACTTCTACTAGTGATTAAAGAATCTCGAAGGGAAGGAATAATGCTCCTTTCCTTAAATTCAACATTCATAACACTCATACCTAAAGTTCATCCCCCCATCTAATTCAATGATTTTCTAAACCCTATCTCAATATGTAATGTTATATATAAGGTTATTTCTAAAGTTATTTCTAGATAACTCAAGCCCATTCTGTCAAATTCCATCTTAGGAGAAAAATTTTCCTATTTAGAAGGAAGGAAGGTCCATGAAGCAATTGGGGTGGCACAAGAAGGTCTTCATAGCATCAAAACTATGAATATGAAAAGTTTTGTGGTAAAAATAAATCTCTCTAAGGCTTATGACAGAGTAAGTTGAATATGCATCAATCTTCTTCTTACCCATGTAGGTTTCAACCCATATTTTATATCATGGGTTATGTTTTATAGCCAAATTGTCTCTTTTGTTGTACTGATAAATTGATCTACATCCCCTTTCTTACTAGTGGAATAAGGCTTGAGCTAATCATTTATGGAGGAAAAGAGAAGAGGTTATTTTTAGTGGATTTTCATCTCTAGGGCTATAACATTAACCAACCCTTTTTTTGTAGATGGTATACTAATCTTTTGCAATTGATATTCAAGTGAAATTGATAAATTATAAGAAATATTGACACTATTTGTTCATTCCACATGTATTATTATTAATCACAAGAAAAATATTCTCCACAAACAATTTGGAGGAAGTGGAATCTTATTAATTGGTCCTTTCCCTGTTTTTTGGCGTTAGGCCACTCAATCATGGTATAAAGTATCTAGGATTTCAACTTAAGCCTAAATCCTACAAAAGGGAGATTAGGTCTAGATTTTACAAAAGATGGAAAAAAGGTTGAAATTTTGGAGCTATAAATGGCTCTCAAGAGTAGGAAGGTAAGTCATAAAATCTATTTTGGAAGCCATTCCAATATATTGGATGTTGCTAGCATGGATACCAAAGGGTGTGCTGGAGAAAATACGAAGAATTTGTTCTAATTTTTTATGTTCTAGTAAGAAGGAAGAAATAATTATGTCATGGGGGAAATGGGACAAGATAGTGATTTCTAAGTTACGAGTGAGATGGGGCTTGGAGATTATTTTCCTATTTTACAAAGCGTTAGCTACAAAATGCAAATGGAAACTGATATTAACTCAAATTTTATGGAATTTTTAAGGTACTCAAAAATATATTGCTACAAGTTCTTTAGAAGATTGGATTAGGAGAGTCGATAAACCTTAGTCAAATATATCCATTGTCTATAGATTTGTTCTTAGCTCTTTCAGTCTTATAAACAATGGGTTGGCTTGAATGTTGGAAGTAGCATGAATCATGATAGGACTTGAACCATGGTCAGGTAGTGGCCAAAATAATGTTTTTCCCAGTCCACTCATAGACTCACTTTGCGATAGAGGAATTTCAAAATTTCACATATCGGAAACCTTACCAAAACCACCATCTCGAGACAAGGGTGGATGTCCACTAAATATGTCGGATTAGAGGAAAATTTTCATAATCCCTAGAATGACTATATTAATGCCTTTTTCACGACTCATATCATACATTCTGATAGAAAGGAATAAATTATATGAACAAACACCATCAAGCATGCTTTATATAATTCCTTCGCTATTAAAAACTATTTTAATGTCAACTTTAAATAAAATATTCTAATATTCACATTGACTAACATATTTCAATATCAACTTCATATACCTATATGTAGGTAGAAAATGTGTTTGTTTTTTGGTCTGTGTGTATAAAGATAGGCATGCATAACTATTGAGCTTTGAATAAAATATTTGAATATACATGTTAATTATTATATATTTGGGTGTCAACTTCTATATGTGTGTATGAAGAGAGATAGAAACTAAATATAGAAAGAGATATCCTATTTTAAAGATGCATACTTAATTCAAAACTTGTTTTTGATATGTACACTTTTCACAGAAATATGTTTAACTCGAATTTCTAAAGTGGTCGGTTGGATGATGGCTTTAGGGTTATATGGTTATATTGATTAGCCTTTGGGCCTATAGGAATTAATCTTGTCCTGAATCATGATGGATTCAAAACAAATTGACTATTATGAAGACCCTTACGATGGAATTCAAATTTGGTGTCCCCTTGTATTTTTCCCACTCCTAACATCTTTTACACCGTGGTATTGCTAGAATAATTTCTTAGAAACATCATCTCCTTTTCCCGATCCACTAAGATTCCCCTATTTTCCTCCCTCCATTATTTTCCCCGTCAACCCCCATTCCCCTTATCGGTCACTCTCCTCATATACGGTCCGTCGCTCCCCTGCAGTTCCTTCAAGACCCCTCCCTAAATCCCTACAAATGTTTGTAATGGTCAATCCTTTTCCTCCTCAAGGTCCATCAGGAGGTTTCAATGATGTGGCCTCCTTAGTCCTATTAAACCCTGTATTTACCTTTTCCACTCTGTTTCCCTTGAAATATCTTAACCTACGAGATGCTAAGTGAAGGTACTTCCTCAAATTCCTATTTTCAATCACAACAACTAGCACTGAAGAATATTCTAAAAACTAGAAAAAACATGCCTGAATAGAAAGGAAAATGAGTGCAGTTTGGTTATTGCATATAATATCAAATTGAATGACATCTCTAAGATGGAAGAGGCTATTGTAGTAGGAAAGCTTGCAAGTAAGAGGATAGATATGCTTATTATGAGGAGCGATAAGGACAAACATTTTTCATTGGTGCTAGACTACTTGCCCAAATGCATTATCCTAACGAATCGTTGGTTGAGATAACTCACACACTCCAGGGAGGATGCATATAATATTCTTCGATGACACTGGTAGTGGGATTGTGAGGAACTCTTCTTTAGAAAATGGATAGTATAGTTTGATGCTCGCTCTAAGCATTTCTGAGTGGTTTTGGTATGGGTTAGACTTCTAGCCCTCCACCTGTAGTACTGGTCAGATGAGGTATTTTAGTAAATTGAGAATACCCTATGGCTTTATTATGAAGAAAATTATCCTATAAGAGAATTGGCTATATGGTGATGGGAAAGAATAATTGTCATTCTAAACCTAGTCTCGAGTTTCCCTTAATCCACCACCATCAAATCCAGCTCTAAAAATCACAAGAAATCCCTTAATTACAAAGGAATTATTTTCAATTTTTCTCATTGTGACTTATATGTACATAGCGGGGAAGAATTCCCTAGTGGGAGATTAAAAGAGAAATGGGTTCAAAAAATGCACAAGGATCTGGACATTGACAGTGCCCCCTCTCCCAATATGAACTATGAGGGAAATAAATAAATTGCTTCTAACGCAATATTTGGTTTAGATTGAATGGGGTCTACCTTAGTGGAAAATATGCAAGGTTCTTCTATCCTAGCTTTGGAGGTGCAAAAGGATGAGTGTGCAATTTCCTTAGAGAAACCCCATGGATAAATGCATATTGGTTTTGTAGTTCTCTCAACCTCCTCATTAGGTATGTTAATTTCTTTTCCCCTTCCCCCCCTTCATTATTTTCTAGTTTCAATACTATTCTCTCTCAATCGCTTTATAATTATCCCTTTATGGATCTATAATATCTATACATACCCCTCCATTCTCCCTCCTTTCACCTTCCTCCTTCTCCCCCTTCAATTCCCCCTTCTCCTATCACCAACCTTTCTCTCTTCTATGAGGCCTCCTTCCCCCCTCTCCTATCTAATTGGAACACACATTATTAAAATCTTTACTCTCTCTCCCCTGACCCTACTGAGGAAGGTCATAAGAAAGGTGGTTTCAACCTCGAGCCAGGAGGGGGTCTTGGCTCTATTGGTGTCTTGTTACGTCAAGGCTAGGTAGAACAAGGGAAGAAAAGGTCAGTTATTTGGTCACTTAGAGTAGTAGGCCCTATGAGTGTTTCAAAATGAGATTTATTTCCCTCAACATATGGGGGCTAGCTAAGCACTCAAAATCGTTGGCCTTGAAAAGATTGGCGACATTCCTATCATCTCATATCATCATTTACCAAGAAAGCATAATTGATGGACTTAAGGAAAAGTCCCTTCTAACTCCCCTCGTCCCTAATTACTATTTCCGTCATATTTATGCTTAGGGGGAACTTGGTAAAATGATAACATGATCAAACTTTTCCATCATTATTTATTCGTTGGCATGGGCATCCAGGTCATGTCTTTCTAGTTCCTTCTTATTAAGGAATGTTGGTTCTTCTTTCTCTATTCTAAATGTTTATGGACCTTATGGGGAGTGTAAATTATTTTGGGACAACATCTTTAGTCTCCACTTCATTGGATCAAACTTCATATGCCTCAAGGGTGACTAGAATTTAACTTTAGTGTATTCTTAAATTTGGTTTCCCTTAGCGAATCCTTACGCAATGGTCGATTATTTTGTAGACAATATATAGAACATGGGGTTAGTAGTATGTCCTTTCTATGAAACTACTCCCAACATGGCAGAATAATAAGGTTGTTACTTCTTATACTGTTAAAATACTAAACCATATTTTCATCTCTGAAATCCTTCTAGACCAACCCTTCCATATCCATCAATGGGTGGATTAAGGGGGTGGGTCTAATCATAGACCCATTATATTGGACATGATTACTAGTTCATAGAAGCCTTTGGGACAATTCATGTTGAATCCAAACTAGCTTGATCATCCATCTCTTACTCAAAAAATTAAGGCACCTTGGACCCCCTGTGATCTGACTTGAATTCGTCTCCTCTGATTCAATTTCAGAACCTCAAAAGGGCCAAAAAAATCATCTCACAGTGGGACAAGGAGAAGAAATTCTAGGACATGAGGTCACTTTATGAAGATGAGGAAAATTTAATTGTTTAATAGGGATCATTCCTCTCTGTCCGAGGAGAAATTATTAGTTCAAAAATATCTTGAGGCAAGGAAAAAATCCCTCCTCTTAGAGAAGGAGAAGGAATGGCATCTGAAGAGTAGAACCATTTGGTTGAAGCTCGGGGATGAGGACACAAAATTATTTCACAAGTTAGAAAATCATAGGAAGGCCATAAACACTATTTGGGAAAGAAATAGAGATGACGGAACAAAAGCCACCTCTTTTAAGGATATCTTAGAAGAAGGTGTCTTAGGTTTCAAATATATTTTTAAATCGCCAAGAAGAGAAAACATTGACAAGACACTACAAATAACGACCTTCTTTCTTAGGTTCATTGAGTATGATGATAATGAAGAGCCAATAAAGGAGGTTACAAATCTTGAATTGGAAGCTTTGCTTCATAAATTCCAAAACAAAAAAAAAGTATTGGGTGAGACATACTCTTTATTGAATTCCACTTGGCCTGTTTCAAATTTATCGGAAATGATCTACTGTAAGTTGTGGAATACTATAGACAGAAAGGGAAAATTATATCCCCCTTCGACTCCTCTTTTATCTCCATTGTCCCTAAATTAGATAAGCATGTCTCTTTTGATCAATTCTATCCCATCTCTCTCTATAATTCTCTATACAATATTATCTCTAAGGTCATTGCCCTTCATATTAAACCTTTCCTTTCATATCACATCTTCTTGGAATAATTTGCTTTTATGAAGGACATGAAAATTCATGAATCAATTTGGATTGTACAAGAGGGCCTTCACTCCCTTCCTACTTCGAAATAAAAGGTTGTTGTATATAAAGTGGATCTTTCTAAGGATTTAAATAGGGTGGATTGGCTATTCATAAGATTAGTACTCTTAGAAATGGGCTTTGACTCCTTCTTTGTTTCATCGATCTACAAAAAACATAAACTTTGAAATGGGAACTATAAACTCAAAATGAGAACCTTAGCCAAAAAATCCCCTAAAAATATGAAAAAACAATTTGAAAATGAAAAATGTTGATGTTGGAACACTTCTTTTTTCTAGGGTAAATTTTCAACATGTTTTAAAAATGGCAGTGAAAACCAATTTTTTGTGCAAAAATTGTGCAGAAAGCACCCAAAAAATGAAAAGTGTTGATGTGTTGATGTTCAAATAACGTTTGTTTTTTTCATGATAAATTTTCAACATTTTGATTTTATGGCATAAAATATTTTATCATGAATTTGAAAAATATTAAAATTTTGAAAGAATAATAAAAAATAAATTTA
>APFE030014348.1:2693-38105 GCA_000404065.3 Pinus taeda | reverse complement strand
GTCAAAGACCCATGATATTGATCGATGCTGAGCACAAGGTGACCTATCAATAATGAAAATAGGGCCAGGGTGCAGCTCTAGGTCTGTCCTCAGAGCAAGATGTCGTCGTCAATAAGGACAAGCCCCGCCAGCAAGAAGTCAATGGAGACCTTCTTAAACCGGCATGAGTAAAGGACCAATATAATTGATGTGACGATAGACATGACACTAACAACCAGGATGGCCGACTGAAAAATGAGTCAAGAGACACCGCAAAGAGGCCGACTCAGGCTAACTTCCCTTGAACAAAAAGCACGACTCAATGTGACTATATGGCAGCATATGATGACTTTGTATAAGTTCGTCATGCAGGAGGCACGAACGAACCCTCCATATGATTGGAAGAGATAACCAATCAGGGGAGAACTTACTCAATAACAAGGTTACAACGTACCTAAGTCAAACTAAATCCCGCCCAAATGGAGGAGACTTTGTTTTGAGTGCTTTTTTCAAGGGCGACATGACTAACTCTAGCTACCAATAATAAATGGAAATATTGTCCCGTTCCTGCTCTTTTTGGAATATTTAATTTTTTTGTCTTTTTCTGTTAAGCTCGAAAAAGAATAAAAGAATGATATGGTATAGTGGAAAGAACGAGTGCCAATGCAACAGAGGATCTAGTTCCTGGGAATGGAACACTCCTATGCTCAATGCAGGGAGGCGAAAACTGGTCAGTGACACTCAAAGGTATGCTCCTTCCACGGGTCAAGGTGTGTCAAGTTGCAGAAGTCAAAGGTATGCAAGGTTGATTTTGCAGTCGTCATGGTCAAAAGTTGGCTTAAACACGAGTCCAAGTGAAGACGGCTCTATGCCAAAGGGTGCAAATGGTCAACATGCAATGCAGTAGTACGACTCAACACAAAGGCGCCTCTAGGGTATAAGGCCAGAACAAAGCAAAGAATCTAAGAGGAATGCGTCTTCAACGCATAAGTCATGGCGGGACTATAGAGGACTCCCGAGCCTACTCAAATTGAAGCAGCATGGGCAACAAATGTCAGTGAGGTGCTAGGGCATTAGGTTAAATTCTTCCTGAAATCCTTAGGAAGAAAAACATCATCACGCATTTCTCAGCCCCTAGAACTATTAGGCAAGGTTTGAAGTCTGTAAAAGATGATATTGACAAGCATCAGCTCAAAGGGGTCTATAAAATAGATTGTTCATGTGGTAAAAGCTACATTGGTGAAACTGGTCGCTCCCTCCATACGAGGCTCAAGGAACATGGCGCTGATATTAAGAATGAGAAATCTCGGACTTCAGCCTTGGCAGAGCACTCTGCAAAGACAAAACACCATATATGCCTAGAAAGCGCATCAATTATCGCAAGGGAAGAACAATATCGAAGTCGAAAGATCAGAGAAGCACTTGAAATCATCAAACAACCTCATAATCTGAATAGAGACAATGGTGTGGAGATTAGAGGGAGCTGGCTTCCCTTGATCAAGGAATCAAGACCGCAAACTCATCCCAGGTAGGGCAGGTAAAGCAGGTAAAAATTTTCTAGTTAACCCTAATTTTATATTAACAAGCATATAAATTAACCCTAATTTAATATTAACAAACATATAAATTAGCCCTAATTTAATATTAACAGCATATAAATTAACCCTAAAAATTCAATAATTCATGAATTTCTATATATTAATTATATATTATTATCATCATATTTATATTAATATTTCATTGAGTTATATATTAGTTAATAGGATTAAATTATCAAAAGATAAATATTAATTATCATATTAATTATTATATTAAATCATCAATCATTATTAAATATTATACTAATTAATTACTAGGGTTTTATTAGGGTATTTATCCCCTATATAATTTTAATTAAAATATGAAATTATTAAATTATTAAAAATAATAAAGTTAATAATTAATAAGATAGTAATTATAAAGTTAATAATTAATAATTAAAATAAATTTATTAAAATTAAAATTTATAATAAGTAAAAATAAAAAATTAATAAAAATAAATTAATAAAGGATATAATTATAAGATAAATAAATTAATAAAGTTAATAATTAAAAATAAATTTATAATAGTAAATAATAAAAATAATAAAAATAAATTAATAAAGTTAATAAATTAATAGATAAAATATTAATAAATTAAATTAAATTATTTTAATTTATTAAAAAATAAAATAAAAAAATATTAATTAAATTAAATTAAATTTATTTTAATTAAAATTATAAATAAAAAAATAAAATTATATTATTATCTCAGTCTACAGTGTGCTGGTCCAATTCCTCATTAGTATTTATTTACTAATGCAACTCATCTTTTATCATCATTCAAGAGTCCTGATGATGGATCTCATTTGGGATTCGAAACGTTGGCATGAAAATCTTCATACTGTGGATTCTCCGGTCACCCATTCACAAAATGCAAACCACAGATCTCTTAAATCCATAAATTATTCTACCTGAGTTTAGAAATGGTTTTTTTGTCAACATTATTTTCTTGGATTAGTTTATATGTATTATATGTAATATGTTGAGGCATCCCATATACACGCCCCAACTACAAGCCATCATAGTGTGAGAGGTTATGTTATAGATGGTCAGGCTCGTGATAGATCATGTAGCCCACTGAGACTTCATGTTCCCATTTAGAGCCTACCTCTGATGCTAGTTAGATTGTTAGAGGTAGTGATTATATCTCTATTGATGACTATGCTACATCTAGTGGACCTTCTTTGCCCATTTCAGGTACACCTCCTGCATTTTTAAATCCTCTATAAACTTTATATGTTTATGCCTTCAATTTTTATTTAATTTTTAAATTGTCTTCAACTGATGTGTTTGAATTTAATGTATATGCTACATTTCTTATAGTTTGTTAACTATATAGATGTTAAATTATGTTTATAATTTACAAGTCCTCTATAGGCCGAATCTAAGGATTAGAGTGCAGCATTGATCCCTCTGTCGGATGATGTTATAGCTCAGATCACATTAGAGGATGTTACAACTCGTCAAACACAGATCATAACAGAGATACATAATATCCCTGTCAATTCACCGACTCATCTTACATTGTCTTTGATGTTGGATAGAATGACTAGGTTGATTGAGACAAACCAGAGGTTAGGCCCACATAAACATATATTACAATTCATACATAGGGTTAGGAGGCATGAGGTTAGAGGCCTAGATTCTTGGGAGCTGATGAAAGAGGCCACTAAAGACATTGATGTTCGGGGGGATTTATTGAACATCCCTTTGAGTCTTCCTTCTAGACATAAAGGTCTAATCCCAATGAAATATTCTAGTAATTTTCATGCAACCCCTTTAGTGTATTATAGATTCATTGGAGCTTGGGGCAAGTTCCCGAACCATGACCAGGTCACCATTTATTTTGCTAAACATTTATATGTAGAGTTTGTCTTACATATGACCTTGTATTACACTAATACTCGATCTCATTTTTATGGTATTGGCATGGGACATACCTATGAGCATGAGGGGGCTTCTAGGGACACTGGGCATGTACCACCACCTCAGAGATTCTTGACACTACCATCTCAAAGCTTGGTATTAGGTGGAGAAATAAAGTAATTGTCAAATCTTGGTGGTGAGATATGAGAGACTATTGCACACAAGATGCGGGCGTCAATGGCTAGTGCGCATGTTGCATTATATGGAGAGATTAAGAGACCACCACCACTACCTCATGACCCACCAGTGCCCTTATATGATGACAAATTTATCACAAGTTTACCCTTTGATCAACTTTTGACACATACATTTATGTATAGTGATGTCATTCATGAGACTTGGAGGCTGCATGGCCCACGTGACATAAACCATGTACATATATATATACGAAGCTTTGACTCTTATTGTCAAATTATGCATAATTATTTATATTGAAATTTCTAGTTCATATTAGATTGCATAATTTATATTAATAAGTTCATGATAACATGTAGACATGTCCCAACCATGTGGATGATCTTACGAGGTCATCTGAGGGGGCAGTTGATCAGCTAGGGTTTTCTCCACCAGAGCACAATTCCATGGGTTCCCCTCCACCTCCACCTCCGCCTTATATGTTCACTATTATGGAGGATAGATATTACGTACAACCACATGGACCAAATATTGAGCTAAACTTATTTATTCCTATTATTTCAACATTTTCTCTGTTTAATTTACATAAATATGCTAATTAATTTGTAGATTGGTTGTAATTTGGCCTTGCCATTGTGTACACAGGGCCATATGCAAAGTGTTGTTGATGTCATTGTTATGTGGAGATTTGAGTGGGATGTTGAGTTTACAGGAACTGACGATGCAGGTCCATCAATGCAGGCCCCAATCATCAATCCATGGGAAAGGGAGCACCAAACCTAGATTCATGATCAGGTCCCCATCCTATTGGACTTACACTTAGATTTGACTGAGGTTAGTAGATTCATGTATATATGTAATTAAAAATGTGTTTCAATACAACTTATTTCCATATTATTTATTTTATATAAACAATGATCTAAGTAGTTTGAATTTGAATGTGTTATATTGCAATACCAATGTATGGACACTTACCTTGTGCAGCATAATTCACATAAAATATATGGTAGTACTTAGAATGTCATAGTTTGTATATTTTTCAGGCTCATTTCATATGGCATATTCACATGTGTGATACAAACTTTGTATATTTTCATACATGAACAGTTTATGGATGTACATCATGGATATTATTTTAGTTTATGGATGCTTATTACTTCAGTTTATGGATGTTCATGTGATATTTTTAATTTCCATATACTTTCATATCAATAGCTTATAGATACATGTATTCAGTATTTCAATTTATGGATTTGTATTAATCTTGTTTGTGGATGCTCATTAATTTTTGAATTTTAAATGGATCTGTTGAAATTATTTCACTAATTTAATGTTTTTTCTATATACTATAACTTTTATTAGTAAAATATATGTTCAATTTTGATTTCCATTTTCATAGAATAAGAAAATAAGTTCAATCTTAAAATTTATGATGCAACTCACTTTGACTTAAAATTAACTAAAGCATATCATGTATCGATTTAATATTGAATATTGAAATAATTCTAATCACACTTCATATTGGCTAGTAGAAAATATCTTTTAGTGCAATCAACATGTACGTTATTACAACTCAATTTTAAAAATAAATTATTTGAATTATAAATTCATCCATATATATATATAATATATATTAATATTATGAAAATTTTGTTACCACACCTAAGCATGCATAGACAATTTTTAAAGTATTTCAATCAATTTCTTAATCTCAAATTTCAATTACAAAACACAAATATGATTGAAATAAGTTTTATTCAATTTTAATATTAAAATATCTCATTTAAACACCAAATAGGTTTTATTCAACATTATTTATTTGGATATTATCTACAAGAGCTTATTCATAACATGATATAAGACATCTTATTGAAATTTAATATAAGTGTCAAACAACAACATATGGCAACGTTTCTATAATTTTATATAATGGTATCAACATTCCTAAATTTACAAGTAGTTATCCCAAGTACTTCAATCAATTCCTTATGATGAAAATTCAAGTTTTATTCAATTTTTAAAAATTCAAATATGATGGCAATCTCTCTTCTTCCCTCTCCCCCCTTCAATCTATATCTCTATCTCCTTATGTCTCTCTTTCTTCATCTCTCTATATCACCACACAAACATACACATTGTTTCTATATATCTATCTATATCTTCCCCCTCTCCCTCTCCCTACCTTTTCCCCTTTTCTACCTTTGTCTCCCCTTCTATCTCTCCCTTTCTCTCCCCTTCTATTTATCTTCCCTCCCACTCTCCCCTCTCCTTCTCTCTCTCTTCCCTCCCACTCTTCTCTCTCCTTCTCTCTCTCCATCTCCCTTCTCTCTCTCTCTCTCTCTCTCTCTCTCTCTCTCTCTTGTTGCACCTTTCACTCTCTAGATGTATTTCTTCTTACTTCCATCTCTCCCCCCCTCCAACTCCTTCTCTCTTTCCCTCCTCTCAAGTCCTCTCTCTCTTCCTTTCTCTCCCACGTCCCTCTATCTCTCCCCCACATCACTTTCTCACTCTCTCTTTTTCACTCTCTTGAGCTTGTGTTGCAACTCTATTGACTGTATACCTCCCTCTGTCATTCTCTCCCCCCGTTCTCTCCATCTAGGAGTCATTCTTTGTCTTTCTATCTCACCCCCCAACATCCACACTCTCTCTCCATCTCTCCCTTGTCACTCTCTCTCTCTCTCTCTCTCTCTCCATATTTGTGTACCCCTCTCTCTCTTACCCTTCCCTCCCACTCTTTCTAACTTTATATTTTAAAACTTAAATACTTTGACATATATATATATAATATATATACATATATACTATATATATTATATATATATATATATATATATATATACATTTGTTGTCGTACGCTAATTTAGCTTTTTTATATAATACATTTTAATGCAAGATTTCATGTGTGTTTACATTCACACTACAACGGAAAATGATAATATTTTCATTAAGAAATATTATCTAAATTTTTCTAAAATATTAATGTTATCACGCTACCTCCATCAAAGACTACATAAAGTGTTTCATGTCTTCCAATTGAAACTGTTTAGGTTTTATTTCTTTAAAGGTAGTTTCAGATTATGATTACTTCAAGATTTTAAAAATATTATATATTCTATTATGTTAGATTTATAAAAAAAATCAGGTTATATAAAATTAGTAACATATATATTGTATGACTCTTTTTGTGTTAATGACTCAAATTAGTAACATACATATTGATATGACTCCTTTTTTGTTAGTGACTCTTTTCTTGATGCCTATGGCCTATATCAACCACATTTATTAATGTGGTTGTGCTAGCATATATTATAATATAAGAGATTTTGTATTATATTGATGTTAATAATATTATATTAATCCAAAATTAATATTAAAAAAATTGTTAGCTTGGTAGGACTACATCATATATATTGTATGACTCTTTTTGTGTTAATGACTCAAATTATTAACATACATATTGATATGACTCATTTTTTGTTAGTGACTCTTTTCTTGATGCCTATGGCCTATATCAACCACATTTATTAATGTGGTTCTGCTAGCATATATTATAATATAAGAGATTTTGTATTATATTGATGTTAATAACATTATATTAATCCAAAATTAATATTAAAAAAATTGTTAGCTTGGTAGGACTACATCTTCATCATCTCCAACTTCTCACCCTAATTGGGGGATAGCACAAGATTTGAATCCAAGACTTCTGGTTCAGTGAGACTTCATTTCCATGACCATTGCCAATTGAACTATCCTCGAAGAAAATAAATATTTAATAAATATCAACATACAATATACCTAATACTATTTCTTATTAATATCATTTTATCATTTAATTTAATAGAATAAAAAACTTCTTTTATATTAATATTAAATTTAATAAGGTTTTTACATGACATTATAACAAAAATTCTAATAAGATTTAGAATTTTAAAATGAGATAAAAGTTTAATTCTAGATGATTCAAAAATAAAATTATAGATGCCTTATTGAACATAATATGCTTGTCCATTTAGCAACCACTCGATCTCCTATTAACCATGTAAATGGTTCTATGGAGGTTTTAAATTTCAATTTGCCTACTAACTCCTAAAATCAGCCATTTCAACACCCCTTCTCCAAAAGGGATTGCAACTCCATTTTAGTTGGATCACCCCTTCTCCAAAGAAGATTGCAACTCCATTTTAGTTGGATCATAGTTCGATACATAATGTTTCCTAATTTACAAATTTTGTGAGTGTACATAGGGGAGAAAATTAATTTACGCATTTGAAACAAGATTAAATTTGAAATAATTACATTAGTGTTGAACATATATATATTTATATATTTTAACCCCTCATCTACTTTTATAACCACAACTATTGTAATTTACGGAAAAAGAGTCCGTTATAAAAAAATCCAATCGAGATTACCGGCCAAATTTATACGCCACCTCTCTGTTCCATGCCTGGCGACAAAATTTGTCCCACACTCTATCGGGAATCGGGATTTTGCCTTCTGGCCATATGGTAAAGGCCGACACGCACTCTTAAAAACAATTAACAGAATCTCATGGACATCGTTTTCCGATAAAAAGCACCACAGTCTAAATTTCTGCTATTACATTGCTATAGAACATCGGTTCGAGGTTATGGCTTCTTCACCTGAAACCCCATGTCTTATGGTTCCAGAAAGCCGTATCCTCCATGAACATTTACCAGGTTGGAGCGGCTAAACCAGAAAGTGTTTTAGTTTTAAAACTGTATTTTTCTAGTCTAAATGTTTAGAAAGTTTTCTGGTTTATTTTTTAATTTAATTGGTTTAGTGTAAATGTTTAAAAAGTTTTTTTATTTTATTTTTTAATTTAATTGGTTTAGAATTTCGTAAATTAATTTAAATAACATATTTGAGAGGTGAATTTTAAAATTCAAATGTCCCAAAAAAATTTAAAGATGTTGAATCTATATATAATCAACAAAATCAATTTAATAACATGAATAAATTTATATAATAAAAAAACTAATTTAAACAGGATAAATCAAAATTTACCCACAAACATTTTCACTTAAATCTAACCAAAAATCTATTATAAATTCCAAAAAATCTGCTCCTTGCTAAATCCGGCAGATCTGTTAAAAAAAACCTCACCTCTCGAGCTTCTGTCAACAAATTACAGAAGTTGTATCACTGATAGAGAATTTGACTGCCTTTTATAACGGAGACCAATGTGGTCATGGCTTTTTAATATTCCTCAGGCCATCCGTAGCCCTCCAAATAAGTTCATACTTTCAATGTTCAACCATGCCAGGTTGAGGTCGTCGAGTGTTGTGATAGGCTCGGCATCCTTCCCTGCCATAACTGAGATTAGATACTCAAATACAACTTCTTGGCAGGGAATGGTTAGACCCATCTGCTGATCGAATCCAAACTCCTCCTCGGCCTTGCGGAGGAGCGAACCGAACAGAGGGTGGTTGAGATATGAAGTGGGTATGATAAACCGCCTGCGCTCGCTTCCCACATAGACCGGAATGTGACCCTTGGGAATAATGTTCCCCTTCTCTAAATCTGCATGCCCCCAATCCAGCCTTGAATAGCGCCATCTCTTGAGCGAAAAAGCCTTTCGGGCGTTGACAATCCCTTGGCATTTCCTGGCCATCTGCGTGAGGAGAAGATCTTGGATTATCTCGTTCCCCTTGCCCCTCCTTCCCATCGCTACTACACAGACTGAGAACCTTGAATCAATAGAACAACTGAAAGCGGGAGGATAGATCGGCTTGCGTATATGAGAAATACAGCTTCTTGATATAAATAGTATCAATCAGCCGAGCGAAAGCTGGACAATTGTTCTGGTTCACAATATTAACAAAAATATAATACAAAGGAATGACCGGGTAAGAGAAATTAGAGGAATCTCCTCAGGGAAGTTCGATAGCACACCGGTGCCACATGTCTTTTGGACATTCTGAAGTCATGATTCTATCTAGTGGTTGTTTTGTAATTACCGAATCAGTGAAATTAAATGGTTTATAAACATTCAATATATACTTTAAATGGTTTATAAACATTTATGAAGTATTCAAGAATTATTTTCTAAATATATTTAATTAGAAGAGAGGAGACCAAGAAATTCCATCAGTCCCAGTAACTGAGATGAATAGCGCAGAGAAGCGGATTTAATAATTTTGTAAATATATTTAATTAAAATAATTATTAAGTAATTAATAAATTAATCTATTATTTTTTATCTGAAGTTAGAGGTTTATTTTCAGCTAGTTATTAGTGGATGTGTAAATTATGTTTTAAATAGAAAAATAAATGTCTAATTATAATTAAAACAATATGAAATGTTGAAAGTAATTAAGAAGTAAAAAAAATGTTTGAATATATATTTAAAATCTTACACATCTATTTCTGCCTTTAAAAAAAAAAAAATTATTATATTTTTAAAATAGAAAAATGATGTATATAGAAAAAACAAAATTATTATTTTTATTTGGTCCTATATATACTCTATTTAGGATTCAAAAATATAATTTAACCGATGATAAATAACACATTATATTTTGTACTTTATAAAAGCTTGCATTTGAAGAAATTTTATCCCTTTCCACTCATGTTAGATCCATATTTGAGATGGATTGTGTAAGTTTGTCCGTCCTTAGTGCCCTTTCAAAATAAAATTAAAAATTATGTTCTAAATAGAAAAATTATGTCTCCTATAATAAAAAAATAAATGCAAATAAAATCAAAAATTAAAAAGTATGTTCTAAATAGAAAAATTATGTCTCCTATAATAAAAAAAAAAATACAATGTAAAGTAATTAGAAATAAAAAAAATGTGTGAATCAAATGTTTAATCTGATAGAAATTTGATCTCTATAAATCATATTAAGATTTGTACTAAAAGAACTATAGTAATATTAATAAAAATAATTTAAGCAAACTTTATACACACCAAATAATTTAAACAAATATTAGGTACACCATAATTTATGGGATTTTGATTTTACTAATATTAATGTTCAAATAAATTAAAAAAATAAAATAAAATGAAATAAAGAATTAAAAAAAAATAGATCAGATGAGATGAGATGATAAAGGCTTAAACGAAAAACTTTGACGATATAGAAAATTATCAGTTCAAGGTTTTGTTGCTCATGGTTCCACGAAAGAGACACCAACCTTCCATGAACATCAACATTGTATATTGAATCTTCATGTACCTTTAGCCTATCGTCGCATGTATGGCAAGTTTGTATATCATGAATGTCCATGTTTTGCAAATTTAGTTATTGACATAATAGGTTAAGCTCTCATTCTTATAAAGGTACAACTTAGCCATTATATCTATATATATAACATGTGGAATTAGTATTTTAATTATTTATTAAGTATTTGGGTTTTTTTAATTATTGTAAATTTCAAAATATTCCAACTTTGATAGATGTAATTAAATCAATAATGTGAAATTAAGTTTTTCCTACCAAATTTCCAAAATATTTCAAAATTACACTTAAATATTTAAATATTCAAAATCTTCCACAGGATTACGGTAAGTTGTATTAGCATTATGCTAAACTCCATTCCCATATGTTTTAGTGGAATTATCGATCGAAATTTATTATTGAATATCTAAAATATCATACCATTTGAAACCATTATCGTTGAAAAGCAACTGACGCCGTTGTCGACCAGGCTGCACCATTTTATTTCCAGTGTGATCTGGCAATCAGTTGAATTTTGTCTCTCCACATTCATGCACTACATTTAAATCAATACATCTTATCTTCGTGTGGCCACACACAAGTAACACGCTCTCCAAAAATATCTACCTCTCGGCACCAAAAACTTGGCTGATATTTTGAATAGCACATGGATAGACGGGAAGTTGAAACACGTATCCTTGTTTAGATAGATAGTGTGCTTTTTGGATAAGAGAATAGTTAATGGCATTAATTGAACAACTACATAAGAAAAACTGAAGCGACAACGTGTAACATTTAGCTTCTCACAGACATGTACTGTACTTCAACGTACATTTCAGTGTACCGTCCAATCTTACACAGGTGACATAAGAATTTCATAAGTTTTACGGGTTTTACGGAACAACGTTTTCCTCTGGCAGAGAAATAGTTCAGCCGAGCCGGCTTTTTGGGGCAGACTTTTCCGTCGATAAATTCCGTTAGAGGTTGCAGAGATCCTGTCAATCTGTGTTTTATTTTGGAATAATAAGTTTAGAATTTTAATTGAGTTATCAAAATCTTAATGATAGATATAGTTTGGAGCAGGTTTTAAGAGTGTTTTTTTTCAGTTAAGAGTTTGTTTTTTTCTTACATAGAAAATAGATTAAAGTTCCACGACTCAGAGATATCTTACAAAGATGAAAGTCTGTCTTTTTATTGACCATAAGCAATTACAGGTGACCTGATTTTCTTGGAATAATACGGAGATATCTCCATTTGTATTAACAAATTAACAACCAGTGGTAGTTGTCTCTATAGTCGTTTTGAACTCTAGGTTATTTAAAAAAAAAAAAACTCAACATAATATTTATAAACTAATTTTAATTGAATTTTAAGGATTTAATTTTTTTAAGTAAAAATGAGAGTATAAGATTTAAATTGAATTCAATGACAATTATATCTTTTTCCTTATTCCATGTTTATAATTGAATTGTTTGTTATTGTTTTACAATATTTTTATCAAGCAAAGTTTTTGGTAGAAATCACATAAGAGAAACTCATTTGGAACCAACAAGTGTGGTTAAGCTGGTCCTCAAGATGAACCACACTTTTTGGTTTGAAAGGCATCCGGGCCAAAAGTGTGGTTCATCTTGTCCTCATGATGAACCACATTTTTTGGTTTGAAAGGTTTCCAGGCCAAAATTTCTCTTATGTGATTTCTACGGAAAGACTTTTCTTAATTCATTATGGATCAGATATAGAAAATATTTTTATTGTTACACAATTTCTTAAATATATGATATGTTTCAATATATATTTATTTTTGGAAAGAGTTTAATTAAACTAATCAACCGTGGTAAAATTAACTTCTATTAAATATTCACTAAACATTTAATTAAAAAATATAATGCCATAAGTATCATTGAACTTTGATCATACTATGTTTTCCTTGTTATTTTTTTTTAAATGTACATATGTTTAACAAGCATGGGGATTTGAATGAATTCATAATGAATTGATGTATTTTTAAGGATTCTTTGTAAAAAGGCCAATGATTCAAATTGCCCCATAACTTAGTTGACAAAGTAGAAACAATAATTTAAAATAAAGTGATTAGGACTTCCAGAATTTTAATTTAATTATCTAGGGAATTATTCTGAATTGAATATTCTAGAATACTCTTAGAGTGGTCACATACCAAAGATTGATATTTATCCTAAAAGTAGTTATTCCAATTTTTATTTTTCTAATTTAATTATCAATAACTCTTAGGTGGATAGTATATTTAACCTACATGGAATAATCTACAATATTTGTAATAGTAGTGACATAGCAAGGTTGATAATTATCTCAAAAGTATTTATGCTCTTTCTCCCGTTTTAATTAAATTAAAAATCTCCATGGTTAAAATTCTTGTTACATGTTTCTAAATGTATATATCTTTAACTCATACATGAATTTTTTATATAATAATAACAATAATATAAAACAAAGTGATATTTTAGTTAATTTTAATGATTTTATTTTCAATCTTGACAAAACTAGATGTATCATGAGGTAAGTATTTGATGTCTATTTATACCAACCATTTAATTTATATGGCTTCCCTAGTTTTAAGTTGTTGAGTCTAGACAATCCTAGTGTCCTATAAATTTTCTACAGTGTTCAATCCATTTTGTAATAAAAAAAATGCAATTTAAACAACTAATGATCCTATGAATAATATGTCACCCAATTTCAATTTATTTTTTTGTAAGTTAGTACAAAAATATTTAAATAAGTATAAAAGGTTTTACATTGATAGCATAGGGTGGCCATATGATATAACTGGCCTAAAGATGGCCATAGAGAGAACAAGCCTAAGGATGGCCATGAAATAAAGTCCATAACACAGGGAAAATGAAAAAACAAAAAAATTGGAATCATGCATCTTGGGCTTGATCATTATTGCATCCTTTCGTTCCTTTCTTCTTTGCGACTTTGGCCCAGATTGTTCTGATAATCTAAGGACGCATCCTTTTCATAGTTTGAGGAGGTTGATTCATGGTTGCGCTTCACGGCACCCGTCAAAACATTATTACTGAGTTCTTCTCTTTTGGATGACAAAACTTGGATCTTCTAACCTCCTTCACAAGGCTTTTGGAGATCTAAATTTTGGGCCTCGTCTGATGATAGCATGCCATCATCATACTCATCATCTTCATGATTTAATGAAGAGGAGTCCTCCTCTTCTTGATGAGGTGGGTTGCATGGCTTCCATGCTTTAGATCTCGGCTTCTATTTAAGTAGTTTTTTAGAACAAGAGTTTTGAAGATGACATTTTTATGGCAAAGTCGACACCGAAAAACAATGTTCTCATAGTCTAGCTATTGGGTCAAGTGAAATCACTTATTTTTATATTAATTTGATCAGGCAAGCCTTGTTGATGTTAATTTCTACACAAATATTTCCATAGTTGGAGACTCCACACTGGTTCATGAGGGATCAATAACCAAAAAATGACCCAAGTTGTTTCTGATACCCAAAAAACACTAAATAATGCCATAGATGGGCTGAAAAATTCAGGAGCCTAACCCAAATGGGAATATTTGTGATCACAGTTGTCGAGGGGTCAAAATTTGGGGGGTCAAGAAGTGCCCATCTCTTCCCCAAAACTAGGGCCCCTTGGAAATAGCATTTTGATAATTTGCGTCAATGTAAAAAATCACAATTAAGAAACCCTTAGTATATAAGAGGACCCTGCAAGCTTTGGTCCAATTTGAATGGATCCATTGGTAAAGTTCTATTGTACATGGCCATATCCCATTGAAATGACAGATGAGGCCATTACCTGCCAACAACTCATAGATTCCATAGAGATGTCGATGAGTGATTTCTACTAAAGGAACACCCTCAACTTTATCTAATATATAAGGACTCAGAGAGACCTGGGTCTGAGCTACCTTGCCTAAGGGCGTGAGACATTTCTGAGGTGCTTCTACACTTTGGGGAACCTAGTTTCAAACCGCGACTTTGTAAGAGGAGGCTTAGGAAGAGGAAGGATTTCCCAAAGCTCCCCCATGTAGTCAAAGATCTAAGAATACTCTAACATGTCTGCATATATTACAAATAGAGAGATGAAAGAGACCTTGCATTTGCCTACCTTTGAAAAGAAGGTGTTGTATTTTAGAGGGTATCCATGTTTTGAGTTCCGATTATAGCTTAAGGTATTTTACTAGAACCTTATCTCTTCAACCCAAAAAAACATAAAATGCCCAAAAATCAATTTGATGAAGATTTTAAAAGGCCTAAAAGCAGTGGCAAGCTTAGCCTTCTCACTAGGGGCCTCCCCTGCATCAATTTTCCTCAGAAACCCCGGTATACCCTAAAGGCAAGGGGTTTCATATTCTATGGTTTTAGGCGAGGGCTCTTGCTCAACAACCCAAGCTTCTTCATGATAGGGTTCTTGTTCAACAACCACCACTTCACCATTATAGAGGTCTTGCTCAACAACCACAACTTCTCTATTATAAACAACTCTCCCATTCATGAGTAAACCCTTGTCGTTAGCTTCATTACCTACTATCGTTGTGGTTCCAACCTCTTTGTCGTCCACGGTCCTAGGTTCAATGACACTAACAATAATATTTTCAACATGAGACATATATTCACCTTGATTTTTGCCCTTGATGGGAGCTAAACCCTCAATTTCATCTTCTCAAATGGTGGTTTTCACAGAGTTAATGATTTGCAACATCACAGCTTTTACCAACTTTTCAAACAAAACAACTTATTCCATCGCCCAATTTCAATGGAAAGAAACTAAAAAATAAATTTAAATATTTAAAAAAAATATTTTACCAATAAATTTACTTATGTATAAAAATTATAAAATTCAATAATATATAATATCATGTTTAATTTTCACACTCACACATCAATAAAACCAACTAATCAACCTTATTTCACACTCACAAATTAATAAAACCAATTAATCATTACTATCACTGTTAAATGATAAAGTTGTGGATATTGATGTTCTCAATTGACCATGCAGAAAAATTAAATTAAATTGTTTTAAATTTTATTTATAAAGAACGGAGGACTAACCAAATTAGAAACACTATTATTTTAATTAGTTTTGACTCTACAAATGTTTTATTTAAAATAAATAAAATAATTTAAATTATTAAAATATATAATATTATATATATATATATTTATATCATATTATACTTATATATATTATATAATATATATATATATATTTTATTTTAGAATATTTTAAAAAAAATAACAATTTGTTTTAATATCAAATGGGCCCTTCTTTTTTTCACCTGTACTCATGTATTTACAAAGACATATATTTTAATATGTAGATTTTACATGTACCTAGAAGAAGTTAACTTATTTCTTATTATATAATTATGTGGGTGAATTATATTAGAATCATTTTACAAATATGGATTCAAAATCATTTAGCGCCATGTTTTATATGTGAACAATAATATTATTATAATGTAAAATGGTTATTTTTTATTTTTTTTAATTATTTTTTTTTTAATTTTGAAGGTTTTTTTTTTTTTAACCCGTAACTATTTACATCACATAAAACAAAACATAACAATTTTTATGTTTCAGTAGATATAAAATAGGATTTTGTTGCATTTGTAAATTCTATAGACAAAGATTCTATACTAATAGCTTCTATATGATCTGCAAAATTGGCCTAATAACAAAATGAACTTGTAATGCATAAAACAACTATAACTTAGGATGGATTGGAAAGTCGTGCTTCATCCTTGTCTAGCCAAGAGATAGACTTCCTTCTTGCTTATTCCTCTAGCTTATGCGCCTTCTCCAATTGGTTCTTGTGCCTCCTCTATGCTCAGAAACCATTTCCCTATTAAGAGTTCATTCAACTCTGGGAAAATACCATCACTAACAAGCTCTGAGTTGCGGGACATCAGTTCTGGCTCAAGCCTGATGAACTTCCTTTCAATGCTCACCTCTAAGATCTCAAATTTATCTTCCATTAGGGTTGTCTTTCTTACTCGTCACTCTCCATCATATCTATCTGACAAGTTAGGAGATCAAGGAAACCCATCAACAGTTTGAAGAGAAATTATGTTTCCCTCTTCCACCTTGTTGCTTCATCCTCCAAGGAATGAATGCCTTATGTTGCCATCACTACATAGCTTACCATCATACCTGAGCTCGAAAAGCACTGAGAGAAACTAAGAGTGACTGCTCAAACAACTAGAGGAATTACCATATATAGGTCCCCATCAACTAGGAATTCCCCATCACTCACCACTATCTGCATTGAGCACATATATCTACTAATCTCCATGACAATCTCAGGCCTTTCCTTTGCAAGAATCTAAACCAAATTGTTTTCCGTTGAATTAATGAAGACTTGAGGAGAGAAATAAATTTTGTCCCTTTGGCATTAATATTTACCTATGGGAACCTACAGCATTAACAGGGAAAATTTTAATTATGGAAATTTATCATAAAGAATAGAAACCTTGGCCAATCTTACTATTGTAGCGGCTACAACCACCCTCCAAAATTTTTCCTTAACTTCGTTTTGGAGCCTCCCTACCAACCTTTCACATCGCCTTGTCTTTCTTCATTAAGTACACAAGATTCAATGTTTTTCTTGCACAAAGATAGCATATCGATCAAAGCTTGATGCATTCTCCTCACAGGTTGTTCATTCAGAATCGGTCTAGCTACAGGGTGAGAAGCTCCCTTAAGAAATTGTGTTGGAGGGAAAGGAGCCTTCCCTCCAGAAATTGCACAATTATGTTTAGCAACCTATTGGGCCCTAGAATTGCATAGTCCTGTCAGTCAGGCTTCACCCAGAAAACTGTGCAATCCTTCCTAGGAGGGCTGCTCAACCTAGGAATTGCATAATCCTGGGCAGCAATTCGCTACCCTCCCCAGAAATTGTACAAGTATTCTGGGAAGCCAGCCCAGCTCCCATCTAGAAATGTGCATTTTCTCCGAGAAGTTAAGCAACCTCTTGCATGTGCAGTTGGGTTGACCGATTCCACCCCGCAACAAGGAAACTTGACTTGCATGCATGGCTTGATTTTTCCCGTAATAGCACAAGGAAACATGTAAAAAGCATCCCTTGATTCAGGGAGATATTTTTAGCAGCTCGAGGTTACATGCAAAGTTCGTTTTAGAATCTTTCCTCCAAGTGTCGCTTTTTACTAGATTTATGGCATGCACGTCATAAACCCAAAAATATTTATTCAACGCATCAGGTCTTATTATTTCACATCGATCTTAGAGCTCTAACATCCCACAACACATCCAGGATTCTTCGACACATCTGTCTCAACTATTCACAGTATGTGGTATCAACTTGTATTTCTCAACATTTCTATTGATTTTTGTGTTTTCGTTAGTGTGAGTGATGATTTCTTGATTTATTTGAATGCTTGCTATCGTTTACATGCATACTAGCTTGTAATAGAACTGTTACATTTTTCGTTGCTATCTCACTGTTGTTGCATGCATGAAAATGTTTTGCACTAATAGTCGTCGATTTGGCTACTCGCTTCACCACATGCATGTTGATCTGTTTGCCGAATCTTTCATTCAATGTTTGCATGCATGATCAATCAATTCTGCTTTCACTTAATGCTGCCATGCATTCACTTTCACATTTTCTTTCAGTTGCCCGTTGGCGAGTCTGTCTAGCCTTGGCATGGACTTTACCTCACCGAGATAGCATTGCGCAATCTGGTGAAGGAAGGCTTTGTCTTCCTCTCCAGAAATGTGCATTTCTACCCAGGAACTATCTTCCAGGACTGGTTTGTGTATTTCTGAGGGACAGTGACTACTGGCCCAAAAAATTGCCCAATGCAGTCCCTGAGCCTGCAGTCATTGCTAGTTGGAATTGCACATTGTGCAATCCCAACAGTCAACAGTGAGCCTGGATTGTGCATTGTGAAAATACAACAACCAATATTTCCTCCTAGATAGACCAAACTATGTTTTACATAGTTTTGGCAGCAAGTCACCCAACCTCCCAGAAGAAATTGCACAATCTTTTCCTATCAATCCCAAGGTATGTGTTATGTCATTCCCCAAATTTTCTTTGATTTTCATGAACGGATTTCTTGCCATGCATGTTTCTTTGTCTCCAGATCTTCTAGGTGTTCATCTGCCTCTTAGCAGTATAGGATCAATGGCCTCCAAGAGAGCAAGATCAAAGGATACTGATGGAAGTGCAACTGAAGCAGCAATTGAAAGAATGTCTGCATGTCAAGAGGTCAATGAGGCATTTTCAAGCACTTTTGGGGAAGACCTCGAAGACCGCCAGCTGTATGTGAACATTCACAAGTTTGGTTTGTCTCGGATTGCATGTGGACACCCCACATTCCCATGCTCAAACATGATACACTAGATGATCTCGCACACTAATCTCGAGACGATGACTTTGAGTAGTGTTAGCGGGACAAAGATTACAACCTTTCGGGCATAGGATTATGATGATATTTATCAGATGTTGGAGCTCATGACTATCATGGAGACTCCCTTCAGCTTACCCAATAGTAGTGCCAAGTCTAGAGACATTCTTAAGAACTGGGTAAAGGATCCGGCTAGATTTAGGATGACAACCATCCAGATCTACAAGACAAAGATACTGCGGAAGGTGTATCAATACTTGGTAATATTTTCATGTTGATTGTATGGCCATGAAAGCACTGAAACCTTCCTACATAGTTGGGTGATTGCGCTGGACAAATTGGCAAGAATAGGAAATCCATGTAATGGGTCCAGCATATTGGCTCATCTACTGAAGGAATAGGTAACAAAGACTTGACAATCACCCAAAGTTATGCAAGCAGAGATCTACATGTTCACCTACATATTAGATGCAATCTGTGCTTGATAGGAGTTCCCAAGCTTGGAGTGGGAATGGTCACCGACGGAGACTGTTGTGAACACATATTGTAAGTTGTTGCCCGATTGAAACTTTAGAGGAGTTATAACAGGACTTTCCGGTCAATTTGTCACCCCAGTTTACAAATTGATATTCGAACAGGATCCACCCTACTTGGCGAGGGTAGCAATGGAGGCACTGATAGACATTGCTAATTGGTATGCCTCACCATCCAGCACCTTCATACGAATGTTCAATGTGTAGAAGCCTATGCATGTTCTATCAAATTTTTCCTTGGACATACTCGTCATGCAGGAAGTAGCATATCCAATCTCCACAGGATTCATGTCTAGACTACACCAGAAGAAGAAGGCACCTTGGCCTGCTCTTCCATTGCAGGTTAGGTTATATGAGGTCTGTAGTTTCAAGCAAGTGAATGTCGAAGCAGAACAGATGAAGAAGTATCCATTCGACCTCCGAAGTTACAATCTACATGATCCACAATGTATTGTCAAAGATCACTACACGAGAGTATAGTTCAACTAGATCCACGCAGCATTTCATTGGGCCAAGGAGGACCCATGGAGATATTGCTATAGTTTCTCTAGACCCAATGAATAGGTCAACTTCATTGTGGAGTGGTTAGTGAAGCAACGTGAAGCAACATCCTAGAGAGAACCAACACCAGAAGCAGCAGCAACAACGGAAGTAAGCATACCAGTGCGTGACAAGGGAAAGAAGAAGATTGTCAATCGCATGGAGGAAGAGAAAAGCTGCAAGTTCCAAGCATATCCACTAGTAGAGAAAGTAGCTACGGCTATAGAGGTGAAGAGGCAATGGTGCGACAAGAGAATCGTGTAAAGGGAGTGGGATAAGAGAAGAATGGAGGAAACAGAGAAGGAGTTGCATGAGATGAATGAGTAACTCCGGAAGGAACAAGAGCTGTGAAAATATGAGAGGGAATCATAGCAGTAACATGTACAGAAGGGGGTGCAACATGTGCAAACAGATGAAACAACTCCCGTATAGGTGGTGGATTCATCAGAATAGCTAGCATCAGGAAAACAGGGTGAACCATTGCAGGAGTAAGACTTTTCTCATGAGATAGAGCAAGCACTTCAACAATTGGATATGGATATGGAGTAGTAGGAATTAGAACTAGACACCGACCTCATTCCTCGTCACCAAGAGGTTGACTTACCCGCTTCACCGCATCGAGATGATGAGCAAGTCTCAAGTGACCAAGGAGGAAATGAGATCCTTGGAGATCAGCTGGAAGGAGAGATACACATAATCTTATTCGACGAGTCTCAACATAGAGTTGTGCAGTCTCGTAGAGTGTCGACTCTAGATGATCATATATCTCATGCACAAGTTGAGGAACGAGTGATCATGCATGATGTGCGCAAACATCCAACAATGTTGGCCGATGCCACTAGAGTGTGTGTCGAAACCACTAGCTCAAGTGTTTGCTTTTTCATAGTTGAGAATGAGTGAATGGCTAAGGAACTACAGATGGCCAAGCAAGGAGGAGAGTTGGTGACAACGTCTGTCTGAGCTGAACTGAAGAAGGAAATACTAGATAAAATATTGTCCCTTAACCCAATTATGTGATCATTTTACTCCAAGTTTGGCACCATGCATAAGGCAATCGTCCATCTCAATGGATGGCTACAGCGATGTGCTAGAAGAGCACGTATCTTGACAAACTAGCTTGTTGTTGTTGATTACATGAAAACATGGACGATGAGATACAAGGGAGGCCCGCTTCACTTGCCTAAGATGCTAAAGGCCAATGCGGTCGAGCAGAAGGCATGTATCTGGAGTTAGATCTGGAACTATGAAGAGCTCACGTAGCTCATCACTAGTATACAGGCTTCCCATGCACGTGTATTCAAGATTATGGATGTTGTGGTGCGTGCACATGCAATCCCATCTATTGGTACTCTCACCTAGGCAAAGACAAACGCACAAGTTTGACTAGATCTTGACTCATACTTTGACGAGTTGATGCACATTGCCACCAACCCAGACTTGCCCATCAATGCAAAAATCATGCACAAGTATGTTGTTGGTCTAGCCACATTGAAGACAATGATGTGCATGCTTACAAACAAGTTGGATAGAGTAGCCCGAGCAGTGTACCCAGATGTTATGGATTCAAGAGTCAGGTTCCAGAAAGATGTCACCTTAGAGCACACAGACACCATCATGGACTACCGATCTTGGCATTAGTATGTTACTATTAATCAGTGCGAGGATGTTGAGGAGTTGGACTTCCATGGTTGTCTAAGTCATAGTGATGTCTAGCATGGCTTGCTCAAGCCATTTCTCTCACATGGGTACATGTGCATTGTAATGTAATGCCTTGTCAAGTGTAAGTCAAGTGGCAATAGTTGAATGTAACAATCATAGAGTAGATGAAGACTCATGATGGTAGTTGAACTAACACAAATGGAATGTCAAGGGCCACCCCACCATTTGATATAAATAGTCCCCCATAACTCATTGTAGAGGCTTTTGATCAGACAAGATTTCAATAAGACTATGTTGGAGAGAGCTTGGAAAGTATTGTAACGAGCCTTGGCTTCTCCACTGCGCAGAGCTAGTACATCTCTTTGGAGGAGCAGTTGGTTGTGGGTGTAATGTTTCTCTATCGAAACTAGTGGTTGGACATCGATGTATTGTATGATTGGAACTTACACTTCTTAATATAATAAGATCCAACATGTTTCATGCATATGTTTTATTGCATTCTATACTACCCGGTTTACTCTAAATGATATATGTATGTGTTTACTTACGCATGCATATATAGCTATCTGTGTATGTCTGTATGAATATTTCTAAAATGTGATGTTGGTTTAACCATCACTTTGGATTTCTAGCTAACTTGCATTCCATGTTGTGATGCATCTTTTCTCATGTGTTCCCTTCTTAACTGCATGCTATCATAGGTTTCCAAGGGCCGCACTCATCTCAACCCGCATGTGTTAGAACCACTCATGCACCTTCCTTGGCTTACTACAACTATCACACCCGTGCTACCAACAGAGTTATCTTACTTGACTCTATGCAAAATCGAGGTCAAGGCGTTACTATACGACCCACTGCTAGGAATCCTACACCAAACGGTCTGAGGTCTAATTGGGACTTCTTACTGGGGAGATCCCCTGACATGTTGGTAGGTCTAGCACCGTCAACATTTACTAATGCATAGTATCAAAAATTATAAAATACTTGGTGATATTTTAGTAAAAATATTCATACCTCTAATGATTTTATATAGTCTCTATAGAATTTTGGTGGTTTTTAAAGTGAAATGTTTTTTTCTTACAAAATTTGGGCAAATAATTTTTAGGAAAAAATGGGAATTCATGAATATTTTTTTTATAAAAATCATGGAAAATTAGCCCATTTGTGAATATTAGCCCCTTAAATTTTCCTTGATCATTAAGACTACAATCCATCCAATTGTCTGATGATCTAGCCATGAAATGCTTGGGGAGTAGAGAAAAATGCCAAGCTTACCACATTTGGATGAGGACTCTAAGTGGATGCACATTAAGTATTTGTGCCAAGTCACTGTGCATGTGGGGTTGGATTTCCCTATGGTTTTAATCCCATCCACCATTGGCTTTTGATAATCATTGACGATTGATCATAACTTATGGCATGGGGATATGGCCTTTGCTTATATCATATAATCCAAAGCTCTTATGCTTAACTTCACTCCTCAATTGGCCAAACCATCATCCACCTCATTAAGGTGTCTTAGAATATGATGAAAGGAGAACTCTTCAAAAAAAAATAAGACACATATTATTCTTCTCACTACGGGTGGTAGTGTAGAATCAACTGATGAAATAGACTCAGATAGAGTTCTAATTACCATCATAAAATCTCCCAGAATTTTGAGATTTCATATACCTTGGTTTAGGGAAAGGTCTAAGCCTTTACATAATGTGATAAATTCAGCCATATTATTTGTTGATGTGCCTAATCCCCATGTGAACTTGATCCCTTCATATTCATTGAGGTAATATATGACCCGTCTATTGTCTTGTTGGGGCCTGACCCAGGTTTAAAAGTGAGTTAGCCAAGCGAATCTTGATACTACTGGCCCTTTCGGAAGTAGTCTGCGGAGCACAAACTGAGGTCTCACTTGAAGTGGTACGGGGGGGTGCAAGAACTAGGTTTCGTACCCTGGGGATGTCTAATATGAGTGATAGGTACGTGTTTCAACCTCCGTGATTACCAGATTTTGCACACCAGTAGGATCTTCGCACAGATCCAATCGTGGTGCAATCAATACTAATTACCCCAGTCTTCCTTAATTAGAGGTTGTTCGTTAACTACTTAGAAGATTTCCATTCATGAGCATACATACAAGTGCGCGCATATAAATAAACAGATATCATCAACACATAACATTCAAATATAGATCTAAGGACCAAATGCACAATATGTCAAACCAACTTATCTTTATTAATGATGCCTTCCAAGATCAATTCAATACAGACTCGACTTCACCCTGCGTACTCAACTACAGGGGTCTACGCACTCAGCTGCGGACTCTACTAGGCCTCTGCGCACTTAGCTACAGAGCCTCCACCTATCACTGTGACCCAATACACTTCAAATTCACTTCTATCTTCTGACCATGACTTCACATCTATCTATTACTTGTCAAAACTTAGACTCCCTTCACACTTAGAGCCTCGCTCTATTTATACAATCCCATGGTCCGCGAACCATGGGTAGGAAGACACACTTTACATTAAATTAAATTATCTTATGGTGGACAACCCTAGACTCTCATGCTACACACCTGTATTTTGTGGGGTCTTTACATTAAATTTGACCAAAACGTGGGCTTCAAGCCCCAAAAACATGCTATGGGGGAATCTGATACCCAATAGGCCCCCAACACAATCATCGTGACTCGTCCCAAGTCACTGTGTGTCGATCTTGGCGCCAAGTCCATCTAGGAGGTCACGCGTAGCTTGGGTATCTGCAGCACACTATTCGGTTGTCTGTTGTATCTGTTGCATTCGTAGCTCTGGACCTTCATGAATAGGGTCAACTTCCTGCTCAACGGCAGAAAGTGCTTGCATTTGTTCCAGCTTCCCTTCAATGGTGGCTGTAATTGTGAACGCTTCATCGATCCATGGTTGGATGTGTTCCTTAAGCAGGGCTTCGCTTTGGCGTGCAGCGTCTAATTATTCCTTTAGTTCCCTTGCCTGCTGTAGCCTAGCTAGTCATTGAGTAAGGGCAACCATCTGCACGGTGTCCCAGACACAATTGTATTCTTGCTATAGCTCGTGCGACTCAGTCTCTAGGCATTGCAGATTTGGGTCCTCCTGTAGGTCTGTAAGCATGGTTAACGCTTGCTCCAATAGCCCGTTGCACTCCTATTTTGCCTGCCCAATTCTCTCCAATCCCATCTGGAAGAGCAGGCATGCTGCTGTCTAACTTTTGGGGGTGTGGAGGGCTACGAATTCAATTGCAACTCGGCGATTTGTAGGTTCAACTCCAACTGAACCCTTGCCATTTCCTCCCAGACCTCACGGACTTCGGCTGCCAATCTATGGAATCGCTCTACTGCCACGGTCAACTCTGGAATGCTCTTGCATGCATCCTCCATGGCCTCCTCCAATCGGGTAGCCTGCGCAACCAACTCATCCCTCTGGATGCTGAGCTGGTCCATGTTGATTTTCTGCTCATGCAAGACCTAGATCGCTCGGGCGTCCCGGGCATGGAGCTCTGCAATGATCCCATCCTGCAACTGGTACAAAATTTCACGTGGTAGGGTAGCCAAGTTCAAACCAATGCCTTTCATGCTGCTCATCGTAGCCCGATCATCCTCGCTTGCTTCTTCTAGCACACCTTCGGGCGAGATGAAGGTGTTACCCATACGGGCTCCGAGCATCTTTTTGGCTTCAGTGGCTCCTACTTTGTCATATGGGGCCATTATGCCTGTTTGGGGGTGCTGTACCTGTAGACCTTGGAGCTGCACACTAAGCGCACCCAACATAGTGTTCTGCTCCATCCGTAGCTCCTGGAGTGCATCCACCGTGACTTCTCGTATCGTTTTGTTAATATCCAACAGATCACCTTCCGTGAGAGTGATTGGGTCAACGAACTTCTTTGTGGCTTTCCCTTTCTTCCTGGAGCCTGTTGCTTCTAGGTCGTGCGACCACTTGAGTTATGATGATGTTGTACTAGGGTTTGCACAATCCTCCTCCCTGTCCACTTCCCTGGTTTGCTACTTCGAGGAAATCTCCTAGCCTTCCTCGACCTCTCTGGTTAGCGCAGTTGTGGTTTCTGTCATCTGTGCTGCTACTACTGCCTCAGCTACCTTCTACCATGTGGCCGCTTCTTGTCCCTGGTGCTTTCTCTCAGCCAGCTACACAAGGCATAGCTTGGTATCCTTATTTTGTTGTTGCGCTGCAATCTTCTCCATTTCTTCCAAGTCTGCGGTGTGCCATTTTGGGGGCCATGACTCCATCATTGCAAAGATCGCATCATCTGCTATAATGAATGGGAGCTTCACCCATGTTCGGGCTGGATCCTTGCATGCCCAGATATATAGGTTATGCATATCCGCCTTGAGTTCTGTCGCGCTTTGCAAACTGTTATGAACTGTAGGGGACAAGCGCGGCCTGTGGTTGATCCATGTTCGTATGCTTGCGTCCACAATAACCTAGAACACCTTGATCTTAGGAATCCTTGTTGTGTCTTTCGTTGCCCAGAGTGAGGTGTACCTCGTGGCTTCAGGTGGGTTGCCCTCAATAGTGGGAAACTAGCTATCCTCTGGTAGGTCCCTTGCAACCGATAGGATGGATAAGAGCAACCACGCATAGTGGAAGGTCTTACCCTACTCCTGGGTCTCCCTGTAGTTTGTCAAGAATTTGTCACATAGGAACTGCTCCCAGTTGAATTGGACCCCCTCTACGCATTGCTTCGCCAATGCAATCACGGACACCGGTACTTTGTCATCACGACATTTACTCATTCTCTTGCTGGCCAGCAGCTGGGTGGATACGCGCACCCCTTGGTCTTTAATACTTGTTATTGCATACCCCTGCTTTCTCTTTTCTAGCTTATACTTGGCCTCCATAGCTTCTGCGAGGGCCAAGTCACTACATTTTCCTACTATTGCCGTGGGGTCGTTTCCTTTGATTGGCAGTCGCGAAATTCAGTGAATTAGATTAGCTATGATGGGAATCAGCTCCTCCAGCTAGAGATACCCATGATGCACTAGGCTCAGTAGTTGACTAATGACAAAAATGGGTATCCAACGCAGATGGAGTAACCCAGCCTTCTCCACACTGTGCAACCATTTCTACTTTATTAACTTCTCCACAGCCAACTGTGGGGACTTCTCACTATCTGCGAGGTCCCAATCCTCGAATTTCATAGCCGGTACTCGTCCCAATGGCGGACCTTCAAACCTTATATCATCGGGGAGGAGTCGGGTTTGGAGTGCACTCTTTGTGGCCTCCAGGTCCTTCAATAATTTGGCTTTCCCTTTCCACGGGGGGATGTAAGGAGGTAACTTTGTTGCAGAATGATTTTGGGAGACATCCTCTGCCTCATCGTCTTGTGCCTCAATTTGAGCGATCATGGCCTGAAAGTCTTCCTCCTCCTCTGATGTTTCAATGCTGACGACTTTTCCCTTCTCTGCCATTAACAATTTTCCAACCTGTGGGTGTCTTGGGGATACATGGACTGGCCCCATCATTTGCTGGTCGTAGAGTGCATGGTGATTTTTGAACTTCAGGCATAGTTGCTGCCTCTCTCGGCTCCTCATGGGTCATACGGGGCTTCGCAGTAACTTCGGCAAATCACACTCTTCTCCTAGCAGTCAACATTGTGTCTACACTTGATGATGGTAAGAGTATGTGACGTTCAATGCTCTGTACTTGCTCAATTCTCAAATATCCAAGTGTTGCACTGAAGCTGGCCTTGGGGTTTTTATAGCATCCTCTGAATTTGAATTTGACCCTTCCCCCGACTTCTGCATCATTAATACCTTCTTGGTGGCAGATCGTCCCAAATCTCATTCTTAATTCGTGTCTTAATTGCCCATCGCCCGCTCTTTTTTGCCTTAAATTGGACCTCTTGTCATGAACAGTGACACCAACGTCACTTCCCTGCCTACTCAAGTAGAAGCACAACCCTTTATGTGTGGTCACGATCCCTGTGAAATCCCCACCCTACGCACAACCTCTGTCTCGCGTATCTCCCATACAAACTCTTTTATAGTCTCATGCTCTCTTCCAACTGCTTGGAGCGTTGAGACTGTGCTTTCTACGGATAGTCAGGTGGTCACACCACTAGTGTGAGGATTCAAATTACTTGCAAGCCCGTTCCACGGGCACCCCTCAATTACCCTTGCATCTATTAGTGCGTCGTGTTCTTCCTTGTATGGTGCACTACCCTGTTTACCTTGTACAGTAAGGTGCGGTCGCAACCATGGTAGAAGGGCCATAAATGCTTCTAATGTAGTAGTATGGTTGGCCATACCTTGTCACATTGTGCTTATTTTCTCGATGCAACATGTTTGCGTGACTTCGGTTTCCCGTTTGTTGATCTCTTCATCCAATATCATGCTTTTCTTTCTCAGTTGTACCCAATATTCTTCGAGTTCATGAATTTTCAATTTCCCTCGTTGAATGGCTTCCTGTAACTACATAATCCCTTTACCCAAGTCCTCGTGTAGTGTCTCGACTGTAGGAGCTATTGTAGGGCGATTCTTTTTTTCTCTTCTGGTTTCATCTTTTCTCATCAGTGTTGGAGTCATTTCTGTGCTCCAGTTTTTCCTTATGGCCCTATAGGCCCATCGAACTGCTGGTACGCGTAGGTCCCAGTCAGTTCATCTCACCTGGTGAACTCTTCTAATGATTCCACATAGATTTTTGAATGCTCTATCATGGAATATTTGTGGTGTTCATCACCGGGTCTGCTTCTGATTTTCAATCCTTAGTCTGGGATGTGCTTGCATAGCACACGTTTGCACCCATTGACATAAGTGGGCACGTAAGCTGCTTTGACCTGGCTACCCGGCTCTTGTTTGACGCTGGGGGATTCCAAACTACAAGAACATTTGTCTTCTACTTTCGTTCCAGTTCCCAATGGTCTTCTGATGTGTACCCCACCATTGTGCAGGGGTTGTGCGCAACACCCATTCCATCGCATTGTACCACTGTTGTTCCGGTAATGCACTTTACACACACTTCACTCACTTAGGGACAATAACTTTCAATCTCCCTGGTCTGGAATGAGGCGAACCAAAGGCCTTCTTCTTCTACAAGGGAAATGGATAGGGTTTCACTTGTTTTACTCATGCATGCCATTGACGCAAGGAATGAGATGAGATGAGCCACCTACTTTCCTTTTATTGTTACAAAGGCAGGCAAGATCCTTCTTCATCGATCCTTGCCCCAGGGACAAGGAAAGTCTACTTTGACATCTCTTACACCTCTATGGACAAAACCAACCACAATCAAGGAATTCATCCACCGCTGTCACCCCATCATAGGTTGGAAATTCCCTTGCCTCTGTTGTCATGCAACGCAATGATCTAATCATCATGTTGCAATTTAATGTTGTCACTTCATGCAACCAGTTCTGCTAGCGTTCTACTTCTTCATCTTAATCTAAAGTACAATAACTGTCGCACTCCCAGGAGATTCTCCCATCTGCAGTTGGGTTCACCCACTCCAAGTCTCGTACAATTATCTAGTAAATACAGTCTAGCTCATCGTGGCTTTCATTGTCGCGCACAGGTTTGGTGTAGCGCGCTCCTTCACCTGGGTCCAGCGGAACTACTGCGCGTAGGTACTTTTTCTCGAATATCATCTTCCGCTTCTTCAAGTTGATGAGTCCATTCATATCAGTGGCCTAGTCTATTCCTAGCAACACGGGATAAAGATTGTTGTCATCAACAATCTCTATTGCTTCAAAGTCCCTCTGTGTGCTCACGCCTTCAATATCAACTATTACCCCTTGCAACCTCCCCATAGGAAAAACCTTCTATTGGTTCGCCATTTGTAATTGAATAGGGGAACACTGTAATACAGGCCTACCCATGTGTTCCCATGTCTGCTTCGGTAATACATTTGTGTCCAAACCTAGGTCTAGGATTACCTGGTCCATTTCATACTCACCAATCTGCGCCATCAATCTTATTTCCCTCACGGTGCACAATGCATGCTTTCCTAGTTTTCGGACTACACGCAGTTCCCCTGACCCTGCGCACCTAGTGATCAACTCCTGTAGTCCCGTAACTTCCTTATTATCACGCAACAGTTTCATGCATGTCTCCAAAAAGGTAGTAAGCATAGAAGGATCCATCCCTGGCTCTGGTTGATCCTTACTACCTGAAGTGGAGGCCTCAATGAAGCTCTTCTTAGCTTCCATGAACGTCTCCTCTGCACATTCTAAGTCAAACTCAGGTTCCCTCATAAAAGCCTTGCGAATCCATGCATCTTCCTCGGGCTACTTCCCCTTATCCTCCCCTGTGGTCGCATCGCTTCTGAGCACTATGTTCACATTTGGGTCTTCTTCGCAGGGTTCAATCCTCATCATTTGAATATTTTGAGTCGAAGGAGGTTGGAGTACCCCTTTCTCGCACATCTGTGCAATCAATGTCAGGAAATCTACCACTTCATGATCAAGCTGAGCACAGTATGAACAAGATATCCTCGTCGGGTTGGTACAATCACAGGCGTAGTGCTCGGGTCCTCTGTAATTGTAATGAATTAACTATTCGCGGACCCTTCCTGGTCCCATTCTTCCTTGTCCTTGACCTCGCCCTCGAAATCCAGCGCATGCCATCCCCGCCGCTGGGTCGAGGGCTCACGTCTCTGTTTGCATCAGATAGGCTGGGGTCTAATCCATCATTAAATCATAGCTATGACAAGTACGCTCGTTGTGGCCCACTGACCTACAAAAATTACAAAACAATTTGCTAGGGTGTTGGTGTATACTTTTGCAACAAATGATAATTATCCATCGTGTGCTTTCCTCCTATCTGACAGATTTTGCACCATAATGTGGGTGTCACACTCAGCCCTTCCTGTGCCTCTAGTCTCAATGGTATTGCCCCCCCCTCTTGCCAAGTAGTTCGCGAATAATGGATAGTGATCCTTGTCATGGCCCTGGCCCTTGCATTTTATGCACCATACTTCCTCATGTGCCTCTGGTCACGGTGCCCTATCCTACTTCAAGTTCTGCATTTCCAAGAAGATATTATGTAGTTGCACGTGGATGTTTTGAACTCCCAGCCCCAGATCTTGTATCAATGTCTCATGCAACCACATCACCATTTCCAATGCTTCGGCCTGGGTAGAAAGTTTTTGTTGGTACATCGCCATCCTCAGGTGCGGTGTCAGAGATGCCACAAACCATGCATGATGATGTGCATCTGTGAGCATCATATTAGCCTCGTGGATTGTACTCTTTAGTCACTGATCTAGATCCCAAGGGTCTCGCCTGGAAGCATCACGATCTCTTTAAACCTGATGATTGACTGTGTCTCTGATTTTGGTTGGCTAAACTCTCTGTTCAGTGCATTCTAGATCTCTGTTATTCCTACATTTGGGTGATCATTAAAGTTCTTGATATACAATGTTAACGCGTGATCCTACAGTGTGCTCAGCAATGTAGCCTACTTAATGTTGTCATCTATGACCCCTTGTGCTTCCCACACTACTCTTTCCATGAACCAGAACTAGTCTGGATCCTCATTCCCTACTCCTTTGAATATGGGTAGCTTGATCGTGCTCACCATGCTAAACTGCAGGGTTGCTGGAGGTGGAGTGGGTGGAGATGGAGGTGATAGAGGTGAAGCAGGTGGTGGCATGGGTGGGGTTAGTAACTGCAAAATGCTTTGCCTTATCAAACTGGCCACACTTCTCGGAGAGATTCGAGCGAGTTCTTCCTCACTCTCTCATGAAGGTGAAATTAAGGGAATGTTTCCTAATACCTCGCTGCCCTTGTAGATATTTCCACTCCATGTCATTCCAACCATCAATGAATTCATATAACCCTCTTTTCACATAAGAGCATCTTAATCTAGGTATTCATAGATTTAATGTACTTACCTTGCAGTCCCTTGAGAAAATGTCGTTCTGCTTCGCTGTAGCTTACAGCTGTGTCTATCGTGAACTCAGTGATAAATCCCCCTATTATCTGGTTGAGCCAATGGTCCACAACTCGTGCGTTCTTATCTTCTGATGCCTCTAGTCTGTGCACTAATTCCATAGTCTACACTATCAGTTGGTCAAGCTTACACCTTCCCTGCCTATCGGCTAACCTTACGATCCACTCATATAGTTTAGAAGGAAAAGATGCAAAGAAGATTTCATGGATTTCCATATACACATAGTGATCCAACCACCTTTTCTCAGATACCTGCAGAGTTCTGTTTTCCTGTGTCACAAACTCGTGAATCTTCTTGTCCATCCACTCTTCAATTTCCTTCTTTGTTGGGTTCCAGTGGCACGACATCAGACATGCCTTATGCAGATCCTATTCTTGGAAACAGAAACATTTGTTGGCTTGTTGGGGCCTGACCTAGGTTCAAAAGTGAGCTAGCCAAGCAAATCCTAGTACTACTAGACCTTTTGGCAATAGTCTGCGAAGCGCAGACTGAGCTCTCACCCGAAGTAGTATGGGAGGGTGCTGGAGTCAGGTTTCCACACCCTGGGGATGTCTGATATGAGCGACAGGTATGTTGTTCAACCTCTGTGCTTACCATATTTCGTGCACTAGCGAGATCTTCGAACAGAACCAGTCGCGATGCAATCAATACTAATTACCCTAGTCTTCCTTGATTAGAGGTTGTTCGTTAACTACTTAGAAGATTTCATTTCATGAGCATACATACAAGTGCGCACACATAAATAAACAGATATCATCAACACACAACATTAAAATAAAGATCTATGGACCAGATGCACAATATGTCAAACCAACTTATCTTTATTAATGATTCCTTCCAAGATCAATTCAATACAGACTCGACTTCACCCTGCGCACTCAACTGTAGGGGTCTGTGCACTCAGCTACGGACTCTACTAGGCCTCTTCGCACTCAGCTACAGAGCCTCCACCTATCACTATGACCCAATACACTTTAGATTCACTTCTATCTTTTGACCTTGCCTTTGCATCCATCTATTACTTTTCAAAACTTAAACTCCCTTCACACTTAGAGCCTCGCCCTATTTATACAATCCCATGGTCCACGGACCATGGGTAGGCCAACACATTTTACATTAAATTACATTATCTTAGGGTGGACAACGCTAGACTCTCATGCTCCATGCCCACATTTCGCGGGATCTTTACATTACATTTGACCAAAACTTGGGCTTCAAGCCCTAAAAACATGCTATGGGGGGATCTGACACCCAAGGCCCTCCAACTACTGTCACCCCTTGGTTACCTCTTGTAGTGCCATCAAAAAATAATATTTTCCGGGTTTGATTGTGTTTCCAGTCTTGGAACTCTTTCTTGTCCATTCTTAAGCATTGCACTTTGACTACATTTGGTCAACCATCGAAGTTGCTATCATGGTTTGAAATGGAGTTTATATTTCACCAACCCTTCTCCCATTCCAATAATCCTTCAATCTCCAATAACTTAAGTCATTTTTCCGAAAGAAATTCTACTAGCAGTAATAAAGCTTTTTTTGTTGCTTGAATTATTGAGGCAGCTTCATCTCTGAAGATGACTTTATTTCTTTCAAGCCAAATTGTCCAATAGAAGAATTTGCGTAAGGTTCTCATTTGATGATGGGTGAATTGATCTTGTCTAATGGACAATGGAGGGGAAAAATTCAAACATTTCATTCCAACTCGAAGGAATCAAGAGAATGTGATATACCTTATCCAAAGACATTTGTGATATTCATAGGTAGAAGGAGAACTCATGGAATAAATGTGAAATTGTTTCCTCTTCACTTCTACATAGAAAACACCAGGAGGGACCCTCTATATTTTTGTTCCTTAGATTTTATACAGTTAGGATTTTCCCATGAATGAATGTCCAACAAAATGCATCCACATTTGGGATGGCATCATTATTCCACATTTCTTTTCGGATCTTGGAGGAGGAGGTAAATGGAATTTTTCTCAACAAAACATATACCCTTCCTTGATTTTGTATTTCATTGTCTTGATCGGCTTCCATATCTAATGGTCATGATATCCCTCTTCTATAGGAGCTAAACCATTTAGAAATGGGAACATCGAATTCTGCTTACTCTACATATGCGAAGGAAGGTCATGAAATTCCCAACCTTGCCAGAGTATTGAACTATCCCATGCTGATATCCTTCAATATACCAATCCTACCATCCTTCATCCATGTGATGAGAGGTTGGAGATCATTTTGAAATTCAATTTTCAGGAGAAAATTTTCCTTCCACAAATTAATTATTGTCCCATTCCCTCCTTGCCATCCCAAATTGTTAATGATTGATGGGGCTATGGCCTTGCATAATTTCTATATTTTTTAACCATTGTTTGTCCATTGAACTTTCTCTTCTCTTAGAAGATGGGACTTATGAAAGTATATTTTTAGGAAAAATCCTTTCACCACTCCTTTGAGTATGTGATCAACTTCTAGAAAAATTTTGTGGGTAGTGCTATGTACATCATCACTAGATCTTTGATCTCCAAATTACCTTGCTCTTTGGGGAGCTGCATTGTATTCCAATTGATCAAATGGAATTTTATGTTACTTTTCTTGCCTCCCTTCCACAGGAATTTTGTAATCATAATGATGATTTCATTTAGGATTCCTATTGGTTCTAAAATCCTAGAGCACATATAAATCAATAATGTTGATAGAACTGGCTTGATTGAAATGGTTTCCCCTGCTAGTTTCAACTAATATTCCCACCATCCTTTTATTTTCTTCTTGAATTTTTGGATAATTTCCTCCCAATATTATTTGAAGGGAATAGCTATGGATATTGGAACTACCAAGTATTTAGAGGAATTCCTCCCTTTTTTAGCAAGAAAGTATAAAACTAATGATATTTCTTGGAGGACACCCTCAGGCAATTCTAGCCATATAGGTGATTCTTCCTTTTATCAACTAATCCATGGAGAGGTCTAGATAGGTTCCTACTGTTGGAAACAATGCTAATACTGAGAGGTGAGTGAATGAGTATTAAGGATAATTTTCATTCTTTATGCCAATTTACTTTTTTTATTCAAATTTGGAAATCATCCGTCTACTCAACAACAACACATAATATGGTAGTAATATGAAATCAACATACAAGCACACACCATAAGCATCATACACATGAGACACAAGGTTTTACATGGAAACCCTTTTGGGAAAAAACAAAAATCTTGTTTTTGTTATTGATGTAAAATAAGAGAACCTACTTTATTACATCAATCTGTTTTTGTGAACCGCCACTCACAGGAAGCACCGAATCCCTTTGATTGTTTGCTAGCACCCACTATTAGGAAGCACCAACTCCCTCTTTTTGTAAATCCATTTCCAGCTTACCAAAAGCACCATGTGAAGAACCAACTTCATGGATTTATACAAGCGCCAACTTGTAGGAGGCAGCTGTTACACTAAAATTTGTCACCATGACTATCTGCAGTTAATATGGCTCCATCAATAGTCATATTATCCTCCTTGTCAAGCCTTATACCTCTGCTCTTCATGTCAAACTTCAAAAAAGAGAGAAAGTCATTAAAAA
>APFE030014346.1:5957-31145 GCA_000404065.3 Pinus taeda | reverse complement strand
TGCAAGTTCCTCCCAGGGTCCAGCAAGAGTTTTCCTTTACTTTGATAAGCTCATCCACTTCCAAATGAAACAAGAAAGGATTGGAATCTCTCCTCACAAGCTTCTACAAGGAAGTCCTAATTCCAGCAGCATCTACCCTTTGGAATGTTCAGCTTTCAACCTCCCCTCCTCTGGCCCAATGCCTGTATTTATAATGTTCTAGAGGAAGTTAATCAGGTGCACCATCAATGGGATAAGCCCCTCTTTTGGAGGGGGTAGCTCCTCTCTTGATGGGATAAGTTCCTCTTTCATAGGAATACATGAACCATCTGGAGGCGCTCAATACACGTCAAACAAGCTTCTAGAATGCTCTAGAAATGACCACATGTAACTTTTCTAAGATGAAACTTGCGCCTTTTGACCTTTACAGGAGTACGCACCCATCCCTTGACATACAGAGTGTACAAGTACGCAGGTATTGTGAACTTGGGATGCATACACACAGGTAAGGTAGAGAGAACCTGCGTACCCAGAGATAAACATGTTTTTAATGACTTTCTCTCTTTCTTGAAGTTTGACATGGAGAGCAGAGGTATGAGGCTTGCCAAGGAGGATAGTATGACTGTTGAAGGAGCCATACTAACTGTAAATAGTCATGGTGACAAATTTTAGTGTAACAGGGTGGTTGACTCCTGTTTTTTTCCTCATTTCCTTTGTTAATTCCTTTTGGACTCCTCGGGCGATGCTACACTACATCGTAATATTAGCCCCCCTAAGGTCTTTTAAGTTTAGAGCCCCCCGATCCATTGATATGCTGATATGTGAGACTGTAGGGTGCAGGATACTGCCACATGGAGGAGAGAGAAAGGGGCAGCCCACTCCTATTTGGTTCTTCATTTCCTTTGTTAATTCCTTTCTGCCTCCCCTGACGATGTTACACTACATTGCACGATCAACCCCCGCAAGGTTGTTAGAGTGGAAACCCTTGGATCCACTGGTATGCCTATATGTGGGATTGCGATATGCGGGGCCTATTATGAATGGGGGAATGCGAGGTAAATGATATGCGAGATACCACCATGTGGAGGACAGGGAAAGGGGGGCCACCAACTCCTATTTTGTTATGCATTTCCTTTGTTAACCTTTTCGATCGTCCCCTTGTGATTTCACACTATATCAGAAGAACGACCCCTGCAAGTTTTGGAGTTTGTTGTGACTGTGGGACTTCCAATTTGCAGGATGTAGGATTGTGGGATGCCCTCATACTTAGCCATTTTCTTGATTTTTTAGGCTTTCCAAAGGCAATCTTCAAGGGTCTCTAACTTCTAATCGAAGAGTCCTTGTTTGGAATTTTATATACATTTGGAAAGCTCTTTCTGGGCACTAGGCATTGGAGAGGGTCTGATTAAGCTCTAAGATCTTTTGTGGCCTCAAAAAGTGGCTCCAAACTTCACTTCTCTTGGGCAACATTGACCAATTGAAAGCCATAATGAAGTGAGTGACAACAACATCTATGACCTATAAATGGGAAACAAGAAATAACCAAATCCTACAACTTGAAATAATGTTAGAATTAACATAATCAAGATCATAAAAACATGAACATTTGCATAACACAAGTAATATAAAATTGTGGGAAAAATATTATTTATTGTACAAAATTGTTATAGTTTAGCTCCTAATGTTCCTTTATTTCAACCCCTCTTCTCACCAAGACTTATTATTAGGCTCACCACTAGTATTTGTTTATTATAAGGTTGAATTAATTTCTTAAAGCATTTAGTTATGTCCAATACTCTCTCTTAGCTCATGAAGATATTTTCTTTTATATATGATTTAACAATGGATTACATGAATTTGGACACTTTTGTGGTTCAGTTTGATTCATCGCTTTCATCCTTATCCTGAGACTTCATCACTTTTTTACCGTATTAACCCTTATTGATGAAAATTAGCAAATGTAGCCATTTCAATGCTCTGTTGTTGTATATTTGGAGCATTCAACTCTCTCTTCCTAGACCACCTAAGCTTTTAAATTCTCTCTACGAGTGTCCTAGGGTAAATGAAGGTGTAAAAAATAACTTTCTCTAGAGTTTCCATGAATATTTTGTTGCATTTCATCCTTCTTCCTGTGTTGCTTCTCTTGTAGAGATAGGGGAGTGTCATTTGGAGCTACAACACTTGTTCATTTTTATTTTAACTCTTTCATCTTGTATCTCAAGGTAGAATTTTGTTCAAACATTGATTGCTTTTATTTTCCTTTTGTTGTATTATGTCTTCTATCTTTCACAATGGAGTTTTAAACCCTCATATTTTACTATATATTTTCTCTACTAACAATTTGAATTTTTTATCAAGCATTGCCTATAAGTATATTTTATGTTCCGCTTCTCTTGCTTCTCTCTTTTCTTCTAATAAATCTATATGATTGTAAAAATTATATACGGTGACCTTATTTGGCCTCCCATTTCTAGGTTGAGGTTTTGGCATATGTGGTAAATGGTTCATAATAAAAAAAAGGTAGAAATAATGAAATTAAGTAAGAGGAACTTATGCATAAAGATCATGATTCATTGACTAAAAACCCTTTTACAAAATATAGATAATCTAATGTTAGATATTTCCCCAAGTCCACTTCCGTGTAACTCACAAAGTTTAACTAATGCACATAGTAGCAAAATGGATATTGAGTGTCCCAACTAAAATCAAATTTGCGCATAAGGAAATAAAAATACAAAGGAATCAAATTGTATTAAATCATACTATAAACTATAGAGGAATCAACATATACGAAATATATTGCAACCCATAAAAGAAATATGAAAGGTTTGTAAACAACGAGAAGAACATGTTCATAAAAAAATAGCTCAAATTGTTTCCCACATCACCCAATCCAAAAAAATTCATTGTAGTAGTCACTATATGGTTACAAACCCTTTCCCATGGATATTTTTAAGGGAGTATTTTATCATATAATGAGATTCTATGTTTGGTCCCAGAGGCTAAGTGATTGAGGAAATGACTTAGACTTATCCACAATCTGTTTAAAATATATTAGTTAATTGTAGATTAGAAGGCAAATTAGTTCATTGTGGATTAACCGTGTGACATGATCAACCCTAGTTCCAAATTTCCAAAGTTAATACACAGAGAACCCTAAATCAAACTACATATGCTTCCTCAATAGGTTCATATGCCATAGAGTTAAGTTCTCATATCAATAATGTTGAAATTCATTTAAACATTTAAATATGTTAATCACATACAAAGGAATAGAACTCAAATTCGACTATTTTTACAACCACAGAGAAATGCATAACTGCAAATAATTGTGGTGTTGTTTTGATCAATCTTAATTGATTGAGACTGTGACATTAATTGTGAACCGAGGGTAGGTCATCTTGTTTCAATGGAGTTCACACTGTCTGTGCCCATACACTCCAACCAAGAATAAGAAAATGTAGAAAACTATAAAATATGTCGCTGATCTAAATTGTTCAATCAAACCATACATGTAGACATAAAAACACTCTACATAATTAAATCACAATTTGCAGCTATCAAAGTAAAGGAAAGCCACACAGGAACTAATATCTACTCCAGTTGGTTACTACCATTTTGTTGATTAACTTAGTGTAACAACATAATATAAATAGAAACAACAGCAAATGTAATCCAAGATTTGTATAGAAACAATGAGAAACCATAAATCAATTAACTAAACTAGAATATACACTACCTATAGCAATGCAATCCCTCCCAAAGAGGAGGGCCCCTCCTCCTCAGCAGGGCGCAGGAATAACACAAATGTGATTAACAAATTAACTGAAGAACAGTAAAAACATCACCATGCTAATTGATATTAAAAATAAACTCAGAATTACAGAAGCAGAGTAACAGTACTCTTCTATATGATGTATCATTGTACATGAAAAATTGAGTCTTTTATAGATATTACAACACGAAATTAGAAATATATTAGTCATGAGAATCGTGTGCTGATAAGAAATAAAAGTAGTTACAACCTATTTCTAAATACAAATATACATAAGTTACGATTGCAACTACTTGAGTCTTGTTGCTTCAAAAAATAAACAATTCCTATTGTCGACAACTATTATGTGGAATAGTACCCACATTTTCCAGCTTCGGCGCATCAACATCAAGTGAATGGCGGTTCAAGATGACACGACATTAGTGGCAACATCACTTTTGGTGTGATGGTAGATTCTTGTATCAACGTGTGGTGTAACAGCATCCAATGTGTAACAACAACCTGTAACAGCATCCCATGCATAACAAGAACATGTAACAACATCCATGGTGTAACAAGGAACTATTCTACCCCTTTCTGCAGTTAATTTGTGCTGCCCGTCTACTTCATATCTTTTTCTCACTAGCCATCAACTTAAAAGAAGATCTTACCAAAATACCTCTTCAATATTCTCCCAGTTAGCCACAAAAAGGAATAAAGCCTTGTATTATTCGGTAAAATACAACAAAGTAAGATGACAGTAGAATAGGTTAAAAAGGTAAGAAAACAGGGTATTTGATCATGTAAAGTCATAGCCCTGTAGGACAGAAGGGTTAAAAATGGGGAAAGAATGTGTAGAAAATAGATAAAAAACCTCACCCAACATCTCCCCCCGACTGAAGCAACTGCATGTCCCCATGCAGCATCTTAGTTCCTTCTACTGTACCCCCGATGCAGGTCTATGAAATTGTAGGCACCATCAGTATCATTGCCTGAAGCTCTGAATCCTTAAATGGCCATCAACTGATGTGGCCATGATTCCTCTTCGTAGTCACATAAATGGTAATCAGGTTGATACTCATCTAGTGGCAACCATATCAAAGGAAATTTGACTGTGAGGTCAATCTAGAATGCCCCTAGTGGCTGAACATTCTAAGCATATTCCGGCACCCATGTAACAACAACCATGAAGTTCCTATATTCAAAGGGGTCCCCTTCCTGTAATGCCATGCTACATGCCTTAGTGTGCTTGAGACATCCGGCTAGTGCTCGACTTTTCATATTTGTAAATAGGTTGACACAGATCCTCATGATTCTTTTTCTGTAGCTAGCCGATTGTTCTATGATTTCAAGAGTCCTCGGGAATATTTTATACTCTTGCCAGAGTTTGTAAGCCATTCTTGGTTCAGCCCTGACCCACAATGTTGTTCTTTCCTCATTGGTTTCTGCTATTTTCTTAGCCAGGTGGCACTCAATCTAATTCCTCATTAATGGAAGGAAGGCCTGCAACTGCAAGTCTCCCATGTAGGAGAGGACACTGGCCACCATATTTTTGCTAACATATTCACACATGATATTGTGCAAGAAAGTTCGCATAGAAAGCTCTGGTCATCAAAGTCACAGGAGTGAAACATTTCCAAAAATATACAGGTTTAAGAACCCAAATATGACCTATTCTCAAAAGCTGCCTTTAATTGAAATAAGTAATAGTGTTCCCAAAGGAACACATAGCATGACAGGGATGGCTGCTTGCATGCTAGCAGGTTTAGAGCAAGGTCACGAAGTTTGGTCTTGTGATTCATCAAGTCTGAGACCTTTCGATGCAGTTGATACAACTGTTCATCCTTCTTCTTTATAACTTCCTTGTGCCTCCATGCCTGCTCTTCTCTTTCTCATTCTTCTTTTAGCCATTTTTCTCTCAGGGAATTCATCATTCTTTTATGCATTCTGAGTGAAATCACTCCCTCCCATAGAGAGAGTGGCAGTTGCTTCCACTTTTGTAGCTTTGGCAACAACAACAATCTCTCAGAACACCATCCTTAATCAGGACCCATTGTTCTTTCACATGCACTATCAATTGAAGGTGTAGAAGCCTCCTAAGGGCGAAACTATTCCACCTCAGCTACTACTTCTTCTGTAATAGCAGCTTCGTTAGTGGATTTTGTCACAGTTTCTTTATCTTCTTGGTCAGCTTCCATTTTCACTACCAGTTCTTGTGTAGCAATATTGTTATCCACAGACTTTTGTACATCGTTTTTCTATAAATTGGCTTTTGTCTTCACTGCTGGTTCCTGTGTAGCAGTAGCTTTGACTGTAGGCTCATGGATATTATCTTTCCCTTCCTCCCCTTGGCTGACAATCTCCTCCACTGTTGGTTCTGTTGAAACAACAATATCAGCCAAGGGATCCTATGTATCCATTACCTGATCACTTCCTGTGGATTGTGCCATCTCGGTTGCTGGTTCTTGTGTAACAACAACATCCTCGACAAGTTCTTGTGTAACAGCTTCCTAGATTTCATTTTGAGTCTCCCTTGAGGTGGTTTTTACTACACAAACTTTGAATCCTACTTCCACCAAGTTCTCGTCATAGGCTACGCATAGAGTGCCCAAGATTTCTCCCCTTCTGGCCCTGTCCACGACCTCTGCCAAAGTATCTAGCCCTGGGGCTCTTGGATCTGTCGTTCCTTCTACTAGTTGTTCCTTCAGTTCTTTATTTTCTTTCTCTAGAATTTCAATTTTTGATAGCAAGGATTGGGTTTTGATCTTACCAGGTGAAGAATGTTCCTCTGGCTAAGCCTGCTCCTCATCCATCTGTTATGTTGCCTCTTTGTTCTTTCTTGACATGGATGGGGACTCTGGGTGCCCGCTAACCCTTTTCCTTTGCTTTAGCCTCCTGTTGCCAATTGGTTTATCAACTGGCCTCTTGCTAACCCTTACTATTGAGGGCTAGGGTTTCTCCTTTGTCACCTTTGAAGCTTCCTCAGACGTCTCAGTTTGCCTTCTGCGGGTGGTCCTGGGCCTTTTTCACATGAATGCTTCCCAATTCTTGCCTTGTCGGCTCAAAGCCTCCAACACAATGAGTTTGATAAGGCCATGGTTGGTAGCACACATTTCTGGGTGTGCAATTGTTTTCACAGTCATGGCCATGTGCCTTGATCCAGGAGGATACATTGATTGAAATTGTGTAGGTGTTCAAGTGTCGTTTAGTCTCGTCGTCACTTCAGTTCAACTTCAACGGATCGATAGTGTTGGTTGTAGATTGGGTTGTTCAGGTAATGTTAAGGTTTTCATGGTGTTCAGTAGAGATGGTTTAGCGCCTCATTGTTGACTTGTGTTCATCAACAGTTTTGCCAGGATTGGTCGACGACATGTGTTTTGTCATTCGAAAAACAAGATTGGTGTCGACATGATTGTATCATCCATCAGAGAGGTTTGATATGTCGTCAAGGTGTCATTCATGGCGTAGGTTCATCATCAAGGTTGTCGTTGCAAAGATAGCTGGAGTCAACAATAGACATGTGGTTTTATGTCACATTGTGACGAAAGATTGTAAAAGGGTTTTTAAAATTCTAGACCTAAACCCTAATCCTACATCTAAGGCCTAAAACCTATGTATTAAAACATGCATAAAAAAATGCATTAACCTATGTCTAAAAGTCCTAAACCTATGCTAAAAATCCATATGCCAAAATGCTATATTCAAAATACATTGAAAAATTATGTATTAAAACATAAACCTAAGCCTAAGCCTAAAGTCTTAACTCTCAAGCTATATGTGTTAACAAACATTACAAATAAAATGTTATAACAGTCCCTAACCATGGAGGAGGTCGTAGTGGGATTGCAGACATGTGAACACATCATTGTAAAATCATTGAGGTATGTGCTAGCAATTTTGGAGTTGACTGCGAGATGATAAACCATGCAGAGGTCATGTGTCATGTGAGCAGGTTAAGGGAAGGTTAACTTAAACCGTAGCTTCAAACCGTTTCAAAGGATTCTAAACTGTTGACATATGATCTGGTGTTAAGCTGTGGTGTTAACATCACAACTGGGTTAACAATGACTGTCAGGTCTTCAGGAACTGTGGAGCAGCTGTCACATGCAACGGTTAGCGTAACCGTCACCTGAATTGTCGAGGGAAAATGTTACTATCGTAGTCCATGGCTTGACCGAAAAACCGTTCACATGAACCAGCTATCCAGCATGTCGTTAAGAAACCATTTGCGGTTTTATGCTTAAACCAATGTATTTTTTGGTTTTCATTTGTAATTTGGATTAATTTAATTCCAAAATGGTGAATGTCACAATATGACATTAAAGATTCTTAACCAAAACACTAATTCAACGCCAGAAGTTAGCTCATACACCTCAAAGGCAGTCAAGGAGGTTTTAATGTACTTGTAGGCCTATAAGAGGCATATTTGTCCTTTGAAAAACATTGGAGAGTGGTTTTGAGTTTCATGTGCAGGTTCTGGAGGGATAGAGGCGATTTTGTTTTTAGAGTTTCGGGGGCATCCGGGGTCGGATTTGGAAACCGTAAGTGGTAATGGAAAGCTGGTTCAAAGAACTATCTAATGACAAAGGTAAAAATTACCTGTGTGCAAGTTCAGTTTGACTAAATCACTATGTAAGCGAATCCTTCCTTCTCATTGCTAATAAAAATGGTCGCCCATATTGAAAGCGGACCCGAAGATGTAGTCCATCATGGACGAACTCCGTAATCAATATTGTTGTTTGGTATATCTATGTATTTGCTATTTTTACTTATGATTTATCAGCTGCCGTAAAGTGTTTTCTTCAACCAATTTACCTCTATTCTCGTGCTTTCAGTTAACATTCAACTCATTAATGGCTAATAAATTCTACATCAGTTTGTAGTATATGGTCATTTCAGATCATGCCTAATGTTTTCCAACAAGAAATAGGGAAGGTTGATCAGTTGTTGATGCCGGAGGTGTTTTAGTAATGGAAAATGATAATTAAACATAATTGTTGCCCTTCCCTCACACATAATGTACTTGATGAGGTAGAGGGAAACATCTGCCCCTGGCTAGGGGAGTGATAGTGTATCGATTATCCTTCCTTTCTTTACTAGCGACTCTTCATCTTGGAGGAAATCCCCTTTTAGTGAGGGGTAATTTACCTTTCCATTGAACCATCTCTTCCCTTCTGCTGGGAATCCTGTTACTCTAGGAATCAACTCTTTCGTGAACTCCAGCTTCAACCCTCTGACCTTTGTTTGGTTTCTCTCCAGATTCTTTGCAAATTCCTTGGAAACACCACTGTCTGATCCTTCCAACCTTTAGAAGAATTCAAACCAGCCTACATCCTTGAAAATATGGCATGCTTTTGGGCAATCTTCCAAGGCTTTTGTGGACCCTGGCTCGTGCCATATTACTACTCCTCCCATTGTTTATGCAATTCAGTGTTGTTCCACCTACTTATCCTTCACTTTAAGTGCTCTAGGGTGGTCGACACACAATCTAGTTGTTTTATCCTACACTTCTATCTTCCTCTTCTCCAAGCACTCTAAATGGTGACTCAATGCTTCTAGCAAGGGTAAATAGTAGGGTGGCAAGGTGGCACAAGTGAGGATTTTGTATTGGGATTTTGCATGCATGGTTCATAATGCAGAATGGATTTTGCCTTAATGGGGAATCATGGGGAGGTCTCGTCGATGGTACACTTACCCCTTTTGGTATGATCAACATTAAGTAATAATGACTACTAGATCATCATGCCTAAATTGCGGGATTTTTCAAATAATCACAAATCATACGACGGTCATGTCGCACTATGATTTGTTCCCCTTGCCACCCCCAGCTTCAATATGACAGCCGTCCTTGGCCGTCAAGAGTCATGTTGAGTTTCCATAATTACAAAATAAAACGAATTCAATATTACCTTTTTGATGACATACCTCGGTGATGTGGCACGAAGTAATGGGTGGTGCGACGCGTGAACCAAGCTCCAGCAGCGAGACGCGTGAACTTAATTCTGATGATGAGGATCATGGTGATGTTCTACTGCTTATTACAATAAAATATCTCTTTTATTCCTGAAAAGTCGTTAGATGTTACAGGTGTAACAGCCAAGACAACTGATATATATTATTTTAATTTCTACAAAAAGATAAAGAAAAGACCATGTAACAACACTTATTGTAAGATATGCTTTGAAATAACAAATGTTATTATAGAGTGTGTACCAACCACCACCAAGTGGTTTTCAACTGCTACAAAAGTTTTTTTCTATGTCTGGGAAAGGTTTTCACAGCCAGATTATTATTATTATTATTTGTTATTTTTTTTTCAAGTTTGAAGGTGTAACAACTGCCAATCGAAGTTGATTTTCTACTGTCACACTTATTGGAAAAATTAAATTTTTTGAAGCACAGGGGGTCTTTCCCCTATTCCCGTAATCTATAGATCTGAATTTGTGACAAAGTTGACAAATGAATCCCTTGAGGTAGGCTTGTGATATAACCGAAGACAGTTCCCTTTCACAAGTATTGGTGTCTTGGCACTGTTAATGGTCACTAAATTTACAGTCCCATTGTCAAAGACTGCATCTACCTCATAAGGACCTAGCCATCTAGTGCATAGCTTACCCTTGAAGTCTTTAAAGCTTGAGTCATATAAGAGAGCCCAATCTCCTTTTTGGAACTTCTTTTTCTTTATAAATCTATCATGCCACTTAGCTCTTTGCCACTGGATAATCTCTGTTTGTTGGATAGTAGCCAACTGTTTCTCCTCCAATTCATTAAGATAGTTCAATCTTTTCCTTTGTGCTGAAGCCAAATCCAAATTGACCTGCAATGTTATCCTTAGTGTCTTGATTTCAAATTCAATGGGGAATAAAGGGTTCTTTCCATACACAAGTTCATATGGTGAGAATCTAGTGGTATTCCTCCATGTAGTCTTGTATGCCCATAACACTTTTGGAAGTTTGTCAGCCCAATTTCTTAGATGACTGGCCATAATCTTGGTAAGGATCCCCTCAATGACTTTGTTAGTTATTTCTACTTGGCCATTTGCTTGTGGATGGTAAGGTGTTGTGATTCTGTGATGGATTTTATATTTCTCCACCAACTCATGGATTTGATGAGATGTGAACTGGGGCCCTCCGTCTGTGACTATCTATCTGGGTATGCCAAACTGAAGAAAGATACCTTCAAATAGAAAGTTCAAGACAACCTACTCTGTGGCTCTAGTTAGTGCCTTCACCTCAATGCATTTTGTGACATAGTCAGTGCAGACCCACATGTAGGATCTCTTTCTAGATAAAGGATCAATTGGTCGGACAAAATCTAGAGCCCAGTTCTCAAAAGGTTTTAAAACAATTTGGGTTTGTAATGACATCTCATCTGATTGCAGTGGTCGTCCCATCCTTTGAAAACTATCACATCCCTTCACAAAATTCTTGGCATATTGAAATATTGTTGACCAATAATACCCTGTTAAAAGGACTTTGTATCATGTTTGTTTGTCTGCGAAGTGTCCTCCACAAAGTTGCTCATGACAGGATTTAAGGATATCAAATGCCTCATCTTCTCTAACACAACGTCTCATTTGGAAATCTGGTCCAGTGTGGTAGAGGTTCCCATCTATCCAGGTATATATCTCACTTTGTTGTATGATTTTTCTTCTCTCCTTGGAGGAAAAATATTGTGGAAACTTCCTTGCAACAAGATAATTGGCTATATCTACATACAAAGGTGAGTAAGTAGAAATAGCAAAAAGATATTCATCAGGGAAAGCATCTTCAGTGGTAGTGCAATTGTCAACAGTAGTTAGCCTAGAGAGAAATTCAGCTACTACATTGTCTTTTCCAGGCTTATTTACAATAGTGATATCAAATTATTGTAACAGTAATAACAAAGGAGTAATCCTACCATTTGTAATTGGCTTATTCATTAAAAAACGAATGGTAGAATGGCTAGTGTGTACAAATACTTGATACCTAGTGATGTAATGATGGAAAGTATCGATGGCATGGATGACTGCTAAGAACTCCTTCTCGGTCAGTGTGTAGCTAAGCTTAGTCGGGGTTAGATTTTTGTTTATGTAGTAAATAGCATAAGGTTTCTTATCCTCCAATTGGCCCAAAACAACACCTACAACAATATTGGATGCATCTGTAGCTATGTGAAATGGCAGTTCCTAGTTAGGTCCTCACAAGACCAGAGCTTCTAATACACAACATTTCAGCTTTAAGAAGGCCTGCTCACACCTCCTTGTCCACAATAAATCAACATCCTTCATGAGCAAGGAAAATAATGGTGATGCAGTTTTTGAAAAATTTTCTATAAATCTTCTATAATACCCTGCACGCCCCAAGAAACTACATACCTCTTTTTGCATTTTGTGGGTTGGAATTTTTAGAATTACCTCTATTTTTGCAGGGTCTACCTTGATTCCATCAGCAGAAATGTAGTTTCCAAGCATGACCCCTTCAGTCATCATCATGTGACATTTCTCAGTGCTCAAAGTAACATTAGTCTATACACACCGTTCCAACACTTTTTCCAGACTAAACAATGTTGTTTCAAAAGAATCTCCATAAGGTGTGAAATCACTCATGAAGATTTCCAGGAAGTCATTCAACAAGTCAGAGAAAATTCTCAGTATTTCACTTTGAAAGGTTGTTGGCGCATTACAGAGCCCAAAAGGAAGTACTTTGTATGCATAGGTTCCCTAAGGACAAGTAAAGGTTGTTTTATCCTGGTCTTCCATGGAAATCTATATCTGATTGTAGCCACTAAATCCATCCAAAAATGAAAAGAATTTCTTTCTAGAGAGAGTATCAAGGACCTGATCTATAAATGGTAAGGAAAAATGGTCCTTTTGAGTGGCCTTATTGAGTTCTCTGTAATCAACACAAACTCTCCACTTTCCATTCTTTTTAGGAATGATGACAAGCAGTGACACCCACTAACTATTAGATATTGGATAAATAAAATTAGTACTTAGGAGTTTTTGTAGTTATTCTTCCACCACCTCCTTTAGTGCAGGGTTCATGTGGTGCTATGGTTGTCTGATTGGTTTGCAACCATCCTTCAAATAAATACGGTGAGTGCATAGGTTAGGGTGGATCTCTTTCATATCCATATAATCCCATGCAAATGCCTTTTTATACTTTTGTAATAGTTGTAACAACTGTTGGTTTTGTTCAGAAATCAGGTTGGGATTAACATTAAAAAAAAATCCATATTCGATCTCAATTGGACTACCAGCAATATTCAGAGCGGTTCTCATTTGTTCAAAATCTATATCTTCCACCTCTTCTTCCTCAGTTTCATTTTTAACAGAAGCAACAGAAAGTGAGTTACTAATGAAACCGTTAATGACATCATCTTCTGTCTCATTTTTAAAATATTAGGCTTTCCCCAGAGTGAGGAGTGGCAAGGAAAGATCTGACTCAGGCTTAAACTCATCCCACCAAGGGTTGTACACATCCATATTTTGTTTTAAGGGGTAAATATTAAGGTTCTTTGTTGCTTAACCATCGGAGATCACCATTATCCTGTGCTGCAGCCTATAAATGCATCTGTAGTGGCTAGCCAAGGTCTCCCTAGGATCAAAGGATGCCGCCCAAGGTTAGATTTGGCTGTAAGATAAGAAAATCAGTCGGATATCTCCAAGAAACTATTGTAATCACTATATCCTCTAGCATATCCTCGGGTTTAACATGGGATCTGTTTGTTAATTCAAGCACAATAGGACTATATCTGAGTCCCTGTAGCCCGAGAGCGATAAAGACGTCCTTTGTCATTACATTAATGGCAGCCTCGAGATCGATCAATGTGTTGGCTATGGGCTGATCATTAATGTAGACAGTGGCCATAGGATTTCCTGGATCATTGTATTTTGTTAGGAGAGGTTGAGCAGAAATTAATTAAAATAATTTCCCCATCACATGTATGGTGGCAGGGTCTTTAGGCTTCCTCCCAGGTTTCTTGATGTAATAAAATCTCTCACTGTCTTAGCATAGATGGGTACTTCTTTAAGGGCTTGCAACAGAGGAATTCGTACATGAAAATTTTGCAACTCCCTAAGAAAATCATATTTAGGTTGTGAAGTCATCCTAGGTTTGGCCAATCTCTGAGAATACGGGGGGTCCTACATTACAGCCGTCAAATCTGTTGTTACAGGTGTATCAGCCTCACCGAAATTGGTTGTTACAATAGTAACAGTTCTTCATGGGTTGACTATTACAGTTATAACAACATTCTCTATATTAGTTGTTTTAGGCATAATAGCCACCTTAGAGCCTCCAACATCTCCTCTGGATGGTTGACTATCCTCCTCTGTAATGATAGGGGAGTGAGTTCAGTTAATTACCATGCTCGATCACAATTATATTTAATTAAGTCCCATGGGTGTAGTAAGGTAGGTCTGGAAGGTAGTTGGAGCCTCTATACCCTGAGCTGCTTTGTTGTTTGGGTTTTGGTTAGGTTGCACAGGTAGTTGGCATCGCACAGGTAGTGGAGGAGTAGGAGTTTGGAAAGGAGGTAACTGCAGTTGTTATCGCATGGGTGGTCCAGGCAAAGATGAATTCTAGGCATTTCCTCTCCAGTTTTGGTTCCAAGGGTATGGTTGGAATTAAGGATTTTGAACAGGATGAGATGGAAACCATTGGTTCCAGGGTGAAGGGAATTGTGCTGAAGGAGGGGCCAAATATTGCCATGGATATTATTGGTTATTATATACATTATTCCATGAATTGAAAGACGAAAAGTCTTGAGACATACCTGGAGGTCACAGTTGGCATGGCCTCCTTGGTACGATGAAGTAAGAGGACTACACCTCTTCTCTTCATTCTTTGAGTGCTACCTTTATTCTAGGAAGTTCTAGACATTACTCTGTCGAATGCTCCAGCTCACAGATATTACACAAGCTGATGTTGTTCAATTCACATTCCTTGAAAGGATGTTTATTTCGACAAGTCAGAAAGAACACAAAGAGGGGTGCGTTAGCTTTTTCTTGTGTCTTCTTGATCTATGCTATCATTATATCGGTCGAGAGAGTACTGAGGATATCGGTCTTGAAGTTTTTGAACAACTTCCCGATATCCACTTTGGTTACTCCTCCACCTGCAGATTTTTGTATATGAACAGAGGCATCTCAAATTGTACTCCTTCCTTTGTATGACCCTCGAGAGCATCTTAGGTAGAGATTTACAATTTCAGTGAATGGTTCTTGCGATATATCCCCCTTTCCCAATAGCTTCAGGGTGTCAAGGCAATCATCTCGAATTCCTTTGATGAATATAGCCTTCAAGATTTCCTTGTCTAAATCGCTATGTTTAGACCTCTAAATATTATAGTGGAACCATTCCACATAATCTTCTAGGCTTTCATCCTCCCTTTGTGTCATTCTAAATATTCCTTCCCTTAATTCCCTAGTCCTGCAATAGTCCTGGTAATTTTATAAGAACATCTCCTTCATATCATTCCATGTTGAAATAGAAATGGAGCCCAATCCCATGAACCATCTCAAGGTTGCCCCTTTTAACATAACAGAGAATAGCTTTCGTTTCTGAGCATCTCCTGTATAATCATCACTTCTACATAAGACATCAAACTCAAACAGAAATGTGTCTAGATCTTCCACACTCATCCCCTTAATGGATGGTAAGGATGATAGAGGAATATTTTTCATAGGAGCTTCACCCATGATATTTGCGATTGGGAACTCAAAGGTGGTGATAGTGGCATCTGTTTTAGCATTGTTATCCCCCATGACTAATTCTTCTAAACCTTGTTGTAGCAGACATCCTTCAAACTATTTTTGTGATGGCCCTGTAGATGTGATTAGTGCCTCATATACCCTTGGGGCTGGTTGTTTGACCGCACTAATTATATCTTCATATTGATAAACCAATAGGTGCTTTCCCATCTTAGGTGTCCAATGTTCCCCCTCAATTTCCCCTTGCCCCTCGGTCCTCAAATTTTGGCTACTAGGTTCCCCTTCTTGCTCATGAATTGAATCCTTGGTCTTTGGGGTATAAGTGCTAGCTTTAGAATGATACAATCTCGAGATGGAGGAATTAGAGGTTTCTTCTTTCTCTATGGGATTAAAAACTTTTTGCAGCCCTGTTTTCCTTGCATTCCTTTGAGAGTTGGACTATTCTTTTTTCACCTTGGAGATCAGTTCCTGGATAAATGTCTTCCTTCCCAAATCTTCACCCTTCCTTTCCTTTTTACGACCTGTCATTCTTGTGGCTTATTAGAGCGGGGCTGATTTCAGTATCTTTGTAACTCCTAGAAGTGCACACATGGACCCTATGTGTATTAAATCACACCCTAAGTGTCTTAGTCTTCGATAGTGGTGAGCCTGCCCAAGTACGTTAGAGCAATGCGCAGGTTCTTACCTCTCGTCTTACACCCCAGTGACTGAAGAGCTGAAGACACACTAAAAAAACATCAAAATGTCCTAAGTGTCCTAGTAATCACAATGGTGAGCCCGCCCAAGTATGTTAGAGTGATGCATAGGTTCTTACCTCTCATCTTACCACCCAGCAACTATGGACTAGGAACACGCTATATCAAACAAACAACTTATTTGACTATATCATCAACTTCCATCCTCGACAACAACACCAAAATGTAGTGTTGTTTTAATCAATCTTAATTGGCTGAGACTGCAACATTAATTGTCAACCCAGGGTATATCTTGTTGTTTCAATGGATTTGGCAATGTCTATGCTGATACACTCAAGCCAAGAATAGGACAATGCATAAAACTGTAAAAGATGTCTCTGATCCAAATTTTTGAATCAAACCATGTGTGTGGACATAAAAACACTCTACAAAATTAAATCACAACTCGCAACTATCAAAGTAAAGGCGTGCCACACAGGAACTCATATCTACTCGAGCTGGTTACTACTATTCTGTTGATTAACTCAGTGTAACCACATAACATAAATAAAAACAAAAATGAATGTAATTGATGATTTGTACAACAATGAGAAACCATAAATCAATTAACTAAACTAGAATATACACTACCTATGTCACTACAATCCCTACCAAAGAGGAGGGTCCTTCCTCCTCAGCAGGGTGCATGAATAACACAAAAGTGATTAACGAATCAACTAAAGAATAGTAACAACATCACCATGCTAATTGACATTAAAAATAAACTCAGAATTACAGAAGCAGAGTAACAGTACTCTTCTATATGTCGTATCCTTGTACATGAAAAATTTAGTCTTGTATAGTTATTACAATCCAAAATTAGAAACAGACCAATCATGAGAATCTCGCGATTCTCATGCTGATCAAAAATAAAAGTGGTTACAACCTATTGCTAAATACAAATATACATCAATTGTGATTGCAACTGCTTGAGTCTTGTTGCTTCAAAAAATAAACAATTCCTATTACTGAGAGCTGTTATGTGGAATATTACCCACATTTGCTAGCTTCGACGCAACATCATTGAGTGAATGGGAATTCGGGATGATGTAGCATCACTGGTGACAACACTTTTGGTGTGACGACGGATTCTTGTATCAGCGCATGGTGTAAGAACATGTTGTAAAATCATCCAATGTGTAACAACAACCTGTAACAACATCCAATGCGTAACAACAACATGTAACGACATCTAGGGTGTAACAGCGAACCGTTCTACCCTTTTCTATAGTTAATCCTCACTGCGTGTTTGCTTCATAGCTTTGTTCTCACGAGCCATCACCTGAAAATAAAAGCTTCCCAAAATAATTCTTCAATACTCTCCCAGTTAGCCACAAAAATGAATAAAGCCTTGTATTATTCGGTAAAGTACAACAAAGTAACATGACAATAAAATAGGTTAAAAAGGTAAGAAAATAGGGAATTTGATCATGTAAAGTCGTATGCTTGGAGGAAGAAAAGGTCAAAACTAGGGAAGGAATGTGCAAAAAATAGTTAAAAAACCACACTCAAAAATAATGTTTAACACAAATAATTATATTTTCTAGTGCATCAATCATTCTTCTATTTATGTATAAATATATTTGTTACAATAGTATAACTGACTAATAACTTTCTAACTTCCCATAAATAAATAAGTTGTAAAAAAAAACAAACTAGCAAGTGTAATTACATTACTTTAACACCCCCTTCAGTAAATCCACAAAGGGATTAAACTTTTATTGATCCTAAATTCTTCTTATGAAAATAAAAAACAATTTTTTTTTGTTGGGTAAAGGCTAAACTATTTATATTAAAAGAAAAAAAAAGTATTTACAAGAGGTGTGAACCTCTGAGAGCGCGTGTTCAGCTCTCTGTCAAAAATTTCCTTATCAACCTGGATCCTTTGCTTATACATGCACGAGGTTACAAAACCATCAACAGAAAGAGAGTTAACTGCTACAGAGTTCGACATAGAAACTAGACAAAGAGACTAGACATAGAAACAGGACCCATTGCTGCAACAGAGACCGCAAGACCCAATACAAAAAAACAGGGGTGCCATGCATAATTGCATCCATTGCTGGTCGTATCCCCATGAAACGGAACCAAAAGGAAAAATGCTGCGCGTCTGAGACCATAGACTTACCCCTGACACAACCGCCTTACTTGTTCTGCTTCTGCCTCTCCTTTGCTTCTCGTTCCTGTGCACGTTTCTTTCTATCCTCTGCTGCACGAACTGGGTCCCTCTCCCAAGTCACCTCCATCCCCTCTGGAACATCTTCTAGACGATCAATACCAGGCGGCAGTTTGAGATACAGAGTGTAGTCGAAGGAGTCCTCTGTTTCTTCCTCCCTGATTTTGCTCTCAGGGGAGGAAGGCCTGCTGCTCTGAGTCTCCATAAGAGCTTCCGGTGGATTCTCAGACAGCATCATGGGCTCTTTGCCTTTGAGGCTTCCAATTTCCTTTAGAGCTTCAGCCTGCTCCACCGAAAAACCATGGGTGCTCTCCTCATCTGCCCTGCTCTGTAACTCAGGGCTGTAAGAACTATCAAAATTATCTGAGGAGGGAGGCGCCTTCTCCTCTGTGTCATCCTTCCAGTTACCTTCCTCCTCATTCTCCTCAAAAAAAATGACCCTAATCATGGCTTTGACCACAGGCTTGTTCCTCCTTCGACGATAATGAAGGGTCGCGGTCTGTAAAAAATTACTAATGTCTAAACTCGAGTAATCCGACTCAGAGGAGGGAGGCTCAACGAAAGCCAGTGGAGAGAGGCGCCTCGGGCTTGCCTGGCCCCTTCCTCTATTTCCACCTCGCTGCCCATAGTTACGCCCCCTGCGAGGCCCAAGATGCCTAGTGCGAGGCGCCATGCTAAGCCCAGGATACCCAACAGCTTTCTGAGTACGAGGCCGAGTTCCCTTATGCCTCTGTCTGCCAACTAGAGTTCCGTCGCAGAGGTTTCCCTGTTGTCTAAGCAACCCAATGTCCAGCTTCGAATTCGCCTGGGAGTAATGGGGACAAAACACAGGAATTATACAGTGGATGTACTCGAGGGTGGACTTACTTCCCTTAGAGCCTCCCTCCTCCACTCAGACATCAACAGTTAACCGAATCAGACCAGAGCCGAACTGAAAACAGGGAATGAGGAATGTCTGCTCCATCCTGGGATATCTGCTGTCGAGATCTTGGGAGTTCAACAGCATTGAAGACCCATTAAGGCGATTTAAGTTGTTTGGGACAGAGGCCAGCCCACAGCACATGGCTTCCACCTGTCTGGAGCGTGGCTTCATATACGCGGCGCGTGGAGGACGCATAATCCTTAATTGCTTGTGATAACACCCGCATTCGAGTAAAATAAAAAACAATTATTGTCAATGGGTTTGTGAATATATCAGCTAATTCATTTTGTGCTTTACATGATCCTAAATAAATATTGCCTTTATGTACAATCTCTCTAACAAATTAATTTATAGTATCTATATGTTTTCTTTTTATGAAGAACATGATTTCCTAACAATGCAATGACTAAGTTTTTGTTGTGCTAGATTATGGTTGGTTCTTCTTGTTTTTGTTGAAGACTGTTGAGAACTATAGGTAACCACCCTACTAGTCAAGTTGTTATTGTTATTGCTACTACGTATTCTATGTCTACTAATGAGAGTGTAACAATGGGACAATTCTTAGATGTCCATGAGATTACTCCTAATCCATAGTGGAAAATGTACCTTCAAATGCTCTTCCTATCATACAGGTTACTTGTAAAATCACTATATGTGTAGGAAATCTAAGGATCATTGTTCTTTTTTTAATATAAAATGTCATATTATGTCATTTCTATAATGTATGTCATAATCCCTTTTCAAACTTCTAGATGCATGCCTTTAGGTGACTCCATCAATATGGAAATCAAGGAAACTACATACATGATATCTAGTCTAGTAGTAGTAAGATACATGAGACTACAAACTAATCTTTTGAGAGATATGAAATATGCATCTATACCATTGTATTATTTTTTGAGTTTAGTTCTTATTGCTACAAGTGTGATGTTTCTTTATAAGATTTCAGTATAACTTTTGAAAACAAATCAAATGCATAATTTTTTTGACACATAAAAACTATAATTTTTGGGTGTTTACCTTTATGCCAAGAAAAAAATTCGTAAATCTCAAATGAGTCATCTCAAACTCATTTTTCATAGCATATTTAGACTCATTCACTGACAAATATTCTCTATAAATCATGTCATTAACATACAGGAAAAAAATTAAAATTTGGGCATGTTTATTTAACTTTTTGTTTGTGTAAAGTGTAGGTTCACTACTACTTTCGTTGAAACCATCTTTGACCATATGTAAAATTATCTTTTTGTACCAAGCTCTTGGATCTTATTTGAGCCCATATAGAGATTCCTTCAACTTGTACACTTTGTCTTTATGTCCTTTGATGTTAGGTCCCTATAAAACATATTTAACCCCTATATTGTTATTCTTATGCCTCATAAAGGCCACTTTTTTAATTTTTTTACCATTATATTATTATTTTTATGTAGGCCCTAATTATATTTTGACCCTTTAGACTCCTACATATACCAAGGAGGTCTTGTCATTTGAATCGTCCAATGATTTTTCATTTATGTGATAAAAAATGAGCCTTTTCCCTCGAAGCGTCTTATTGTCAAGTTGTTGATCTATCCTTTCTTATATTTCTGCGTTATTTTTATCTAGATACATAACATTTGGTATTAGAGCTCTTGCTCATAGGATTTTTCTACTTCAAATAGGACATTGTGCCATTTTCGCTATAAGTTATTTTTCATGAATCTTAAGATCATCAAATTCTTACCCCACCAAGAAAAATCCTTGCTAACCATTTTATTAAAATTTCATAATTTGATTAACTCTAGTTTTAATGATATGGTCCAAGGAAATTAAGGTTTTTGTATGCTCTAGAATTCAGTCTCAAACATGTGTCTTTGGAAAAATCGCCATAACTTTATATTCGAGCATTGGATTTGAATTCTGTAAAATATTACTAAAATTTGATAGATTTAAATTTTTTAGGTATAATTTTCAGGTCCAAATTTTAAAAGAATGACATTTGGCATCCCATACAAGTTTGCTATACTGAAAGAGTCCATAATCAGGTCACGTGGGAGATTTGGCATAAAGTTTCCTTGAAGAATCCAATCTCAATATAACTTGCGGAGTTGGAAATAAGAAAGAGAGAGATACTTCAAGACAAAATTTTAGACCTATGGAGGATAAAATTGTGGAGATATAAAAATTTCAAGTTTAGTCACATCAACAGGCTCAAAATCAAACTCTTAAAAGGTGCATATTTTTAAATTTCTATAACTTTTGTTTGGAAAATTAGTTTTAAGTGATTAAAAGAGAATATTAAATCATAGATATAATTAATTGGTTCCAAAATTCCTCCCAAACAAAAATAATATACACCAATTAAGCCCTCATAGAGCTCTACTGTGACACATGAGGAAGAGGAAGAAATGCAGCACGAGATATGAAAATTGTGGGACCAAGTGCATCAAATTTCTAGGGACTCAGGATTCTAGAGACTCTAAATTTAAGTTGAATACCAACATAGTTCAAGAATAGATATGAAGAAGTTTGATGGAAAGGATCCAGTAACATGTATACTAAATATGGAACAATTCGTTGATCTAGATGATGTGCAACACACACAAAAGGTATGCATTGCATTTTTCTATTCATAACCTAATTAGTTTATGTTGTATAGATGGCTTTGTTATCATAAATCTCTTTTCACCTGTAAAAAATTTATAGGGGAATTTATAGCACGTTATGAGGATACAAAGAGCAATACATTCTTAAGCCAATTGATAAATTTGAAGCAAAAGGATTCAGTTGGGTAGCACATTGAGAACTTCCAAATATTGAATATCAAGCTAAATTATATTCGATAGAAGTGTCTGACTAATGTATTCTTGGGGACCTTAAAGGAAAATGTCTAACATGTTGTTCACCTTTGGAAAACTAAGTCATTGGATAATGCATTCAGGGTGGAAAGAAATTTTGAAAGAAAAATTATGGAAACAAGGAGGTCTACCACTCACAACTATAAAGATGGAAGTGTTTCCACTCCTAACCTCCCAAAAATTATAAGGTTGACACCACAAAAACTGGAGGAAAAAGGAGCAAAATGGATTTGCTATAATTAGGATAGAAAATACACTAAAGGTCTTAAATTTGCTAAGAAGAAATTATTTTACATATATTGTGTTGAGGAGGAAGAAAAGGAAACAAAAAAAGCAAAAGAAGAAGATATACACCAGGAACCAACCCCAGGGTTGAAAAAGTAGAAATAAATATGACACTATCTTGAAATTCATTGGCAACAATAGTCACCACCAAAACTCTCAAGGTAATAGGATATATCACGAAGAGGAAGGTAACAATGTTGATTGATTTGGGTAGTACCCATAATTTAATTCATTGTAAGATAGCCAAGGATTTGAGTTGTTTCCTATATCCAACACGGGAGTGTCAAGTGATGGTTGCAAATGGAGGAACTATAAAATTTTTAAGGAAGTGCCATAATATCAATCTAACCATGGATGAATATTTATTAAATAGTCTAATTCTTTCCATTCCAATTGGTGGTGTTTATGTTGTATTAAGAGTCCAATGGTTTCAATATTTGGGGATCATAGCTTTTAATTTTAGAGAAATTTTATTGAAACTTTTCTAGGAAAGAAAGGGAATTGAATTAAGGGGTACCATAGGGAAACTTCAAAAGATAATAAACTCTAATGGCATGAAAAATATTTTGAATAAGGAAAAATGAGGGGTAATTGCACAATTATGCTCACTAGATGTTCAAACATCTAAGTTATCCATTTTTCTAGATCTTCAAAAGGTCCTTGACAATCATTATAAGGTATTTAAGACTATGAAATGTCTCCCACCTATTTCTGATAATGATCTTGCTATTCACTTGATTCTAGAAAGTGTTCCTCCAAATATCATACCTTACATATATCCTTATACCTAGAAGAATAAATTTAAGTGTATGTTTGCAAAAATGTTAGAGACGGGTATAATTAAATTTGGACAAAGTTTATCTCTTCTCTAGTAGTACTGTTGAATAAGAAGGATGGAGCATGGCATGTGTGTCTAGGTTATAGAGAGATAAAAAATCTCACTATTAAAGATAATGTTTTCCTTCATTTCATTGATGAATTATTGGATAATTACATGGAGAAATTTACTTCACCAAACTAGATCTTCATTAAGGATATCATCAAATTAGAATGAAGACAAAATAAATTTCAAAAAAAACATTCATAAATTATGAAGGTCATTATGAATTTATCGTCATGCCTTTTGGCCTTTCTAATGCACCATCCACATTTCAAGGTTTGATGAATTCCACCTTCAAACCCTTCCTTAGAAAAATTGTGTTGGTATTTTTTATGATATTCTAATAAACAAAGGTTATTGGAAAGATATTTTTCAACATGTTGACATGGTGCTGAAACTATTGGATGAAAAGCAATTTTATGTAAAACTCTCCAAATGTTTCTTTGGGGTATGGGAGGTGGAATATTTTGGTCATATTGTATCTTATAAGGGTGTTAAAATAGATCCTAACAAAATTAAAGCCATCAAGTAATGGAAAATCCCCACAACCTTAAGGCATCTTCGAGGATTTCCTAGGTTGATAGGGTATTATTGCAAGTTTATTGAGAATGGTGGGAAAATAGAAGCACCTATAGCATTACTAAAGAAAGATGCATTTTTTCGACTCCAGAAGAAATTGAGGATTTTCAATAGGTTAAAGAGGAAATGTGTCAAGCTTTGGTCATAACTACACCAAACTTCAAAAAATCCTTGATCATGGAATGTGATGCCTTAGGAAATAGCATTGGTGTTGTTTTAATGCAGAAAGGAAGCCATCCAATCAAGGCAAAGAATTCACAAAACCCTATTTATGAGACAAAAATGTTAGTAATACTACGTACCTTCAAGCAATGGCACCCTTACCTAACGGGAAGATGTTTCAAGGTAAGAACAATCATGATAGTCTTAAATACTTATTTGAACAAATATTATCTTCATAAGAGCAATAAAAATGGGTCATAAAGATTTTTTCTATGACTTTGAAATCATATACAAAAAAGGGCAACAAAATGTTGTTGCAGATGTACTCTCAAGAAGGGGTGAGGATGTGGAGGCATTTATTTGTTCCATTTATATTGTCCAAACTTATTGGATAACTAAATTAAGAGATGAATGGAAGAATGATGAAGAGGTGTGGGCACTCATTCAAAAGTTGCAGCAAGCTCCTAGTGTATTTGATACATTTATATGGAAAAATGATTTGCTGTGGTACAAATATTGCTTATATCTATGTAATAACTCCCAACATAAACAAAAGGTTCTTTTGGAATTGCACACCTCTCCTATATGAGGGAACTCAATATTTTTGAAAAATTACCATAGGGTTAAGAAGGAAGTTTTTGGGATGGCCTTAAATCTGGTATTCATAAGTTTGTGACAAAATGTTTGGTTTTCCAACAAAATAAAGTTGAGAAAATTAAGACCCCATGTATTTTATAAACATTAGCCATTCTAAGCCAGTGTTGGGAGGAGGTATCAATGGATTTTATCATTGATCTACCCAAGTCCAAAGGAAAGGGTGTCATCATGGTGGTAGTTGATAGACTTACCAAGTATGCACACTTTTGTCCATTGTCTCATCCTTTCAAAGCCAGTGTAGTTGCTATTGCATTTATGGAAACAACTCAAAAGCTACATAAAAAGCCAAAGGTTATTGTAAGTGACAAAGATGTCATTTTCGCTTAAATTTTTTGCATAAAACTATTTTATTTTCTTGGTAATCAATTAGCTCATAGCTCATCTTATCAACCTCAATATAATGGGAAAATTGAGATAGTGAACAAATTTTTGGAATCATAACTTCATCTCTTTATATATAATAAACAAACACAATGGGTCAAGTGGTTACTTTTGGAAGTAATACTAAGAGGGGGGGGGGGGGGG
>APFE030014335.1:0-20377 GCA_000404065.3 Pinus taeda | reverse complement strand
GCGGGGATGAGGCACAGTTTTTGTAGAGGTCCACTTGGGGCAAGATAGGCAATTGTTTTGATGCCTTAAAGCAAGTGAAATGGATAGATCAGACCGGTGAGAGGCTAAGGAGAGCAAGGGGTCTCAAGGATTCTCCTTAAACTGAAGAAAACATAGAATATTAAACAAATTTAAAGGCAAAGCATAGAAATTTCATGGATGGATTCTACCTTAACACTTCATTTTCTTAATAAGAGAAGATTCAATAGAGATAATGATGCACATACACAACTTACAAGTACTGAAAGAAACACACCATCAAGAAATAAAGCCACATGGATCCCAAGTAGTGCTGCAAAACCCTGGTCTTTCCTTTGCCAAAAAATGCTGGTAAAATATGTACAATATAGTCTCAAAACTATCCCAAGAGTCCAACCCTTGCTACTGAATGAAAACTAACATATATAGACCAAGCTATCCTCATTCCCTAACCTCTAGGGGTTGAGCTCCTCCTTCTAGGAGCATTTTGAACAAATTCTAAACATGGAGCAAGAATCTATATGACCAAACAACTTGCCTCTAAAAAGAAGGAAATTGATTCATTACATTGATTTCTTGCTAATTTGTGAATGAATCCTCTAGAAGATGGTAGATATGTGCCATTTTACCTTACATACATCAAATTACATCCTATTGGGTGAAAAATTACATCAAAGAGTGAATCTGGTAGAAACTAGCCGAATTCCTGAGCTGAAGGTGAAAATCTGGGCCAAAAACTGTATGCGTAGCGCCCCTGATCCCTATGCGTATCACCCCCTTGAGCCTTCTTTTGAGGCACTTACTGACATCCAAATTGAGCTCATGATAGCTCGTTGGAAAGCCCTGGATGTCTACTTTCCAACCCAAGTGGAATTTTCCCATTTGGAGCTCATTTGCCACCTCAAAACGGAATTCTCCCAGAGGTACTACCTGCAGTTGGAAAAGGTGGCAGCAAGGTGGTTTTCATGATGTTTTTGGACATTTTGACCATCCAGAACTTGATGGAATGCCTTGGCAGTGGCTATACAAGTGTATTTCTTCATGAAAAATCCAAAACTACAAGCCATTTGTCAATTAGATCTCCCAATCTTCAAGGTAGCGCATTGCGCGCTATGCGTAGAACCCAAAAATCTGTTTCTCAAGCCAAAATTGTTGAAATGACAAAATTTTCTCGAAATGTGCCCAAAATTGGACTGAAGACCCTCCATCATGTATCATGCTCAACTAGTGAAGCCTCGGCCAAAACTCGAAGCAGATCAGGCCTTTTGTGTCATTTGTGTACTTTGCTCAAACGCCTTTTGAGGAGCTTGATTCTCGCTTTGCAAACATGCATGCGAGCCCAATAGTGAGTCTTCATGTGACGAAGCATGTCCTTGTCCCTATTTTCCTTCGCCAACAACTTCTCCATATGAGTGTGGACCCAGATGAGCATTGATTCCCTATCAATAGGTGTCAAACCACCAGGTCTCCTTCGGGCCAATTCCCGGTCTTCGCGGATCTTCCGCAGCTCATAAAGTTCATGCTCATCTTCCAACTGCTTGTTGCGCTGCTCTAGGTAGTTGATCACCCATTTAGCCATCTGCAATTTCTTTTGCAGTGACTCATTCTCGGCCCTTTGTTCTCGGATCATCTCCTTTAGCTCGAAGCTAGGAGAGCTAGCATCAACATCAATGATATTGGTGTCCTGACCTCCTGAAGGACCCTCGTAAACCATGGGTCTCTTGCCCCTGTCCTGACTCTGTACCTATGCTGTAGATGGAAGCGATACCCCTTCCACATGATGTAGAGATAATACTCGCTCTGCTGATGGTGTCAACGAGACCTCTTCCACCCCGGGTGGAGATAGTACTCGTCGTGCGGCTGCAAATAAGGCCTTGTGGCCTTTCTGATATGTCACATATACGGGAGCATCAACATGATCGGTCTCGGGAATGTCAAGCTGCTGTGAAGGCCCTCCCTCATCATGAACCAACTCTGGTGGTGGCTGAGGCGCTGTGAAAAGGTCACGAGCAATAAAATCCTCCCATGTAATGCCCTACTGTGTCAGCTGATGAATCACCACAATTTTGATTAATGCATAATGGTATATGCTCCTGTGTTGGGCTCTTCTTTTGCACTAAAGGCACCATCCTCTCTATGTTGCGAAACATAAAATATGGGATATTCATCAGGCACACCCTTGTAAAATGCATCAATAAACGGACATGATATGCATAAAGACGTGAGAATCTGCCCTCACAACTAAAATATCGGATGATAATTTTCATCAAAGGTGCAAACCGATCATTCAGGTAGTGGAAAGGAAAAACTCTACTCAAGTGCCTTATATACCCTGGTTTAATATATGGCTCATAATATGATTTCTCTAGCTGCTGAAGCTTATTCCATTGCTCCCCGATATTCAGAATTCCCGTGGCCTCTGCAATGGTTTCTGGTGACAAAATGAAATTAACTCCAGCAAGGTTCACATGGCCATCATGTAAATGGAGAAAAAACAAGCGAGCTAATTCACGATGATGCTGAAACTATGAAATTAGCTCAAAAAAATGATAGCATGATTGGTGGCGAAAGAAATCCATGGCAAGTGGGCAAGCTTGCAATTGCACCATAGAAGTGGGTTCTTCTCTGAGATGTTTACCACCTTTGCCACCTTTACGAGGTCTTTGTGGCACATTTCCCTCTGTGGTGGAATCACTTTCATTTTCTTGCTCATAAGATGACTTTGTGTCTGACATGGTTTTGAGAACAAAATAGGTGCAATAGGAGGGCTGCAATGTGTATGTTGTAGGTGTGAAGAAATCTTAATTTCAATGTATCCTCAAAAAACCAGTTGAAGCATCATAAACATTCTGCCATAATGGGTATTTTGTTTGCTATATTTGGGCATAAACAATCACAAAGATGTTGTGGTATGAAGTGCTGCTGTCTACAATGTTTACAATGTTTTTAATACCCTATACAAAGTCGCAATAAGGGCCTAGGGTTTGATTTATTTTCTTAAACCCAACATCACTTGCATTTCTTTCAAACACACATTAAACACCATTCAACTTGATGCTTGAGTCAATGGAGACACCTACTTGTAGTTGCCGGGGTGATTTGATGAGTTTTAGGCACAAAACACAGTGCTGGAATGGATGCGTAGTGCGCTAGTTGTATGCGTAGTGCACCTCTCTGTGCGTAGTGCCTGTGTTAATTTACACAGGATATGTGCGCCCAATGCGTAGCACACCGCCCAGTGCATAGCGCACCAATCCTATGCCTAGCGCGCACCTTCACTCTGCCTCTAGGGTTTGAAACTCGGTTTTTTCGCCCTCCACTCTTTACAAATTCTTCTTGCTTGGATATGTGGTGAGGTAAAAGACTTGTTTCACTTTATATACACCCACAAAATATCTCATTTGAATAAATTAACTTCAAAACCCACTTTGTAAAGTTTGGGCACTTTCACTTTTGGTCTATTAATACAATGATGCTGTTTGATTTCCTTTTGCTTTTCTGAGGTTTGGATTGAAGCTCTTTGTTGATTTTTGTTTGCATGGATAGCTGTAACATACTTTGGGAAAGGAGACCAAGGCTGCACTTGAACATTTGAAGGATTGAAAATTTTGACAATTTCTTACAAAAATGAGAAGGCGACTTATCTTCAAAACGGAGTTTTGAAGAGAAGTCCTAATTCAACTGTACAATCATGAAAATTATTGAAATGATGATCGATCAAAGACATCCCTCTGGCCTGCTAGTCTCCTAATACTTTGCAAGACAAAAATGGCTCAACCCTAGACCTAAGACCTCAAAAATTAAAGCATGATTGTGTATGACCTTGGAAAAATTTATTTTAATGAATAGACCTGAACCAGCAGTGCCAAGCACGAGGGGAATGAGTGACACACAACCGCTCCATCAGAGTTATGGCATGCCTAACGAAATGCAACTGATCAAACAGATGGGACACCAAAAACATGAAATGCAAAAAAGAGCTTTTGATCTCTGATGGAGGGATAACTAGATCGACTCTAACATTGGCTCCAATGGGGATGGTAGCTCCTTGGAGATGCCAAGAACCGTAGATCTCTGCAAGAGCTAGACAATGGCTTCATCCATTGGGCAATGGAGTCATTATTCCGACACAAAAACTTGAGGATTTGACTGAAAAAACCAAAAACTTCTTTGACCAAACTAGACTCGGAACTAAAAGATTTAGACAACTGACTTGACAAACTCAGACTATCTAACTTTCGTTTTTAGAATTATAGCCTTCCCCGCGGGCCCCAAACTGAAGATGATAAGTCAGTGTACATGTGCAATAGAACCAAAGTAAAATGATATTTACAATGATGATGAAATGAGCAGAAAAGTACTCAAAAGTAGTATCTCTTTAACAGCCGACCATTAATCGGCCCTCCCGGACATTCATCTCCATTCATCTCCTTGAGAAGGAAAGCATTTTGGCCGCGATATGCTGCAATCTTCTAAGGACCCTTCCATAAATTTTCAAATTTACCATGCTTTCCCTTGTCTTCATGTCGAGCATCCCATCTCAAAACTACCTCATCTAGCTGAAATGTGTCTGCCTTTGCTTTCCAATCATAAATCTTTTTGATGCGCTCCTGTAGCTTGCAATTGTTTTGAAATACCTCCTCCCGTGTCTGCTGTAAATGGATCATTTGATTAATTCTTTTCTGCATAGGATCCTCCTCACTACCCGCTTCTTGAAGCAATTTGACTACCGGGACAACAAGTGAAGTAGGAAAAATTGTGTCTGTTCCGTACACCAACTCGAAAGAAGACATACCAATGGACTTTTTCTGGCTCACCCTATCAGCCCATAGTGCATTTATCAACTTCTTGTGCCAGCCCTTTTTGCTGATTTCCAACAATTTCTTAATGATATTGACCAAGGACTTATTAGATGACTCTGCCAATCCGTTTCCTTGAGGGTGGTATGCGGTTGAATGTCCCAAGCTAATATTCTACTGGTAACAAAAATCAATCATCCTTTTTGAATTAAACGTTGCTGCATTATCCGTGATTAACTTACTTGGACATCCAAAGCATGACAAAATATTGGTCTCAAGAAAAGAAATAATTACCGCATCCATAGCTTGTCGAGTAGGAATTGCTTCAATCCATTTTGTGAAGTAGTCCGTGGTCGTCAATATCCATCGATGCTGTCTTAATGATGCCGGATGAATTTCACCAAGGAAATCCAATCCCCATTGCTGAAAAGGTGCGCTGACATCAATTGGTTTGAGAGGCAAAGGCTGGAGCTTCTGTTTTCCTTGAAAAATTTGGCATTCATGACAATTTTTAACAGCCTTATATACATCTGAAAATAATGAAGGCCAATAATAGCCTGCCCTTAGAATCTTGTTTGCCGTGGTCTTCCAAAACAAATGACCTCCACAGTCCCCTCTATGAAAGTCTTCCACGACTCTTTTGGCTTCCTCCTCTACCAAACAATTCAATAACATTCCACCATGGTCTTTCCAAAACAATGCTGAATCGAGAATGCAAAATTTGGCAGGCTTCAATTTCAATTTTCTACTTCTGTTTCTTGGCATTCCAGGAGGCAAAGATAAATGTTGAAGTACATATAAAATATCAACGTACCACGGAGAAGAAAGAAATATTTCAGATACCTGAATGGATGAGTTCTCCTGATCTTCATCAGACATGGCAGCAATCAAATTTATGTCTAGGATTTGCAGATTTGTTTAAGCCATTAGCTTGGCGAGTCCTTGACCTTTGATCAGCTTGGTGGGTTTAATTTCAACATCATACTCTTACAATGCAGCAATTCACTTACCCCTTCTTCCTTCTAGATCTGCATGTACTAAAATATCTTCAACTGCTGCGTTAGGAACATAAGCTAGAATATGGGAATGCAATATGTACACATGGAAATCTTTCAAGGCCTTTACAAGCGCAAGTGCTTGCTTCTCAATGATGTTATATTTCAATGCTCCATCTCTAATAATGCGACTGAAAAAAGCAATGGGCTTTTCTACACCTTCTCTCTTCTGCATTAGTACAACTGCCAAAGTGTGCTCAGAAACAAACGAAAACAAAATAAAGTCTTGAGTGTAGTCGGGCTGATCAAAATAGGAGTTGAAGAAAGAGCTAACTTCACTAAATTAAATTATTTAACCGCCTCTTCAGTCCACTTTACCTGACTGTCCTTTTTCAGCATGCTTGTGATTTCTCTAAGATGCTCTGCGAGATTTGGAATGAAGCGACGCAGAAAATTCAGTTTACCATTGAAGGACTGAATTTCTTTCTTGTTCCGGGGCTGTTCAATTTGCTGAATGGCTTCAACTCATGCTGGATCAATACGAATGTCATCTTTGGATATGATGTGGCCAATAAGTTTTCCCTCATCCATGGCAAAAAGACTCTTTTTCGGATTCAACGAGATGCCATATTTTCTACACTTCAGGAAAACAATTTTCAAATGATACAAATGTTCCTCATCAGAATTTGAAAACACGGTTAAGTCATTAAGATAAACAACTAAAAATACATCTTTCTCATTGGCGAAAGCCACGTCCATTGCACGCTGAAAGGTAGCTGCTGCATTTTTCAAACCAAACGGCATCTTTGCATAATGAAATTTTCCCCATGGAGTGGTGAACGTTGTCTTGTAACGGTCATCTTCATGCACTAAAATCTGATTGTAACCTGAATAACCATTGAGTAGTGACATCCTTGATGCTCCAACTACTCGCTGCAATATATGATCCATTTTGGGCAGCGGATAATTGTCCTTTAAGGACACCTTATTTAAATTTCTGAAGTCAATACATAAACGGATCTCACCTGTCCTTTTTCTTACGGGCACCAAGTTTGATATCCAATCTGAAAATCGGATAGGGACAATGATTCCTGACTTATACAATCTGTTTACCTCTTTCTCAATTGATGGCAGCAACTTCAGATTGGTTCTCCTCAATTTTTGACGAAAAGGCTTCTGATTTGGCTTAATAGGAATAGTATGCTGAATGATATTTGTATCATATGTTTTAAGATCTGAGTAATCCCATGCAAATACATCAGAAAATAAGGACAACAATTTCATATATTCAGCTTTTACCTTTGGTGACAATGACCTTGATAGCTTAACCATCTTGGGATTTTCAGCTATCCCAATGTTTACCTCTTCAACACCCTTTTCAGTTGGTCTCAATGTCGGTTTGCGGGCCACATCATCTTGGTCAAATAGGTCCTCTAAAGGAATCAATCCTTTAGGAATAATGTTGTCTTTAAGTTGCAGCACGTCCATTTGATTTACTTGTATATTGTCAATACCATTATCATTTTCAGTATCTATTGAGGAATCCTTGAACTTACCCTCATTTTGTAGAAACTCATTGATCTCTTTATCATCTTGAAAAACTTGCCATCATCGCTAATTGTCCAGAACAGTGGGATGATGCTTCACATGAATCTCGAATTTGTTGCTAGAATTCATTGGAATTTTTAAATTGCTTGCTGCCTTAGCAATTCCATCAGCAACACCATTTTGTATGCATGGCACACATGTCAAGGTATGATCAGAAAACAACTTCAAAATATCTAAGACTGCGTTTCAATATGCTCTCATACGAGGATGCTTGGCCTGAAATTCACCTTTAACTTGTTTTATTACCGACTCGGAATTACCATAGACCGCAATCTTCTTTGCTTTCAGTTTCTTAAGAATCTTTAGGCCAGCAATGAGAGCCTCATATTCCGCCTCATTATTTGAACAATCAAATGCTAGTTTATAGGAACACACTCTCACCTTGCTTGGAACTTTGTCTTGAGCGGAAAAATGACTTTGAATCCACACACCAATACCATCACCATCACTACCTACCGCACCATCGAAATCCATGGTCCAAAGACCATCTTCATCCTCCTCCAAGTGTTGAAATTGTACTGTCTCTGATTTTTCTGTTTGTTGCCCCCTTTCTTCAGCTGTTTGTTCCATGATAGTTTGCTTTTCTCCCCTTTCCTTTTGTAGTACTGCTATGAAATTTTCAGTGATTTCTGGTATATCTTCCGCTTGAACTAACTGACTATCTATATCATTAAAACTATCAGCAAATAAAACAAACGACTCCAAATCTGTATGTACATAATTTACAGGATGATTGATCGGCTTCTCTTTACTAGTTATCATATATTTCATCTTTTGCTCTCGATATAACTTTCTCATTTGACCGAAGACTGGAATTGTGGCATAAGAAAAGTCTAACTGTAGAGTACCCTTCAACTTAGCTCCCCAAGATCTCGAAAGTAGCATACCAAAACGTGGAGGAATGTCTGCCATAGCCACATCCATCAAGACATTTTTCACTGGGATTTGGTCTAAGCTAACAACCAAATCTTTGATGAGCCTGATACATCTCACACGGTTGGAATCAAATGAGTATAAATCATGATACTTCCTTGTCATGTCTAACCCCAACTTGTCCATGATCGCCTTTGGCATCAAATTGTGTGAAGCACCCGAATCGAAAATGGCATTATGCAAGACATATTCATGCAATCTCAACTGATATAAAAGGGAGGAACATCACTATCAGGGGACTGACCATCCAATGCTGGCCCAAAGATCAATTCGGGCTGATCATCTTCAACGTTCACCGTGTCAAGCATGGGATCAAAGTTCAGAATTTTGGAGACTTGACCTCGGTAGCTGTTGTTTTTCATGATTTCAGTCAAAGGGATAGATATTTTTAATTTGGAAATTTCATTTTCCAAACTAAATGCTGAAACTTTTTCGACTTCTTTGGCCGGAATTTCTCTCCTATCTTTGATTATAGTTGCATGATTTGTCCTTTCTGTTGCTGATATCTTGCTAGTTGTAGGATCAATTGTCTCCTTTCCTTTCTTCGGTGGTGTCGGTGAATCCATTTTTGGTGTTGTAGCTTCCTTTATTTTCTGAATGGGCTTGATAGGCACATCTCGGTTCCTCAATGAATACTGCTTCTTTTGAGTGGACAAGGCATTCAAATATCCTCTTTGGTAATCATCTAAATCTGCATCATTAGCCAAGATAAAATCTTCGTCTTGTTGGGCGCCTGAACTTTCTCCATACTCATCTTCTTCGGTGATGCAAATGCGAAGATCATCGGGAGTAAAGAAGTCATTTTGGTCCCCTGCCACATCAACATCTTCATCTGAATATTGAGTTACAAAATTCTGCAAAAGAGGAGTTTTGATTGATTGCTGAGCTGCCGGCTCTTGTACTCTTGGTTCACGCTGCTAATTCTATACTGAGGTTGTTGTTGGCAACGATAATTTGGATTACGAATCGGTGGTTCTGATTTATCAAGGTTCAGTCTTTTGAACATCTCACGAAGCCAAGGTGGTTTTGATGATGTAGATTCTTCCTTTATAGTCACTCTTTTCTTTGCCTTCAAGCGTGCTCTCTTGTCGTTGAAATTTGCCTCAACATTGATAGAAATCTTGTGCATATCTTCTAAAGCAGGCAGATCTCTATCCCGTAATGAATAAGCCATCTCCAGATCAAAGCCATCCGGGAATTTGAGAAGAGCTGATTTTCTAGATGGTCTTAAATCATCAGGGATAGCGTTATAAATTGTATTGAACCTGATAATAAGAGAATATTCAATAGAGATAATGATGCACATACACAACTTACAAGTACTGAAAGAAACACACCATCAAGACATAAAGCCACATGGATCCCAAGTAGTGCTGCAAAACCCTGGTCTTTCCTTTGCCAAAAAATGCTGGTAAAATATGTACAATATAGTCTCAAAACTATCCCAAGAGTCCAACCCCTGCTACTGAATGAAAAATAACATATATAGACCAAGCTATCCTCATTCCCTAACCTCTATGGGTCGAGCTCCTCCTTCAAGGAGCAGTTTGAACAAATTCTAAACATGGAGCAAGAATCTAGATGACCAAACAACCTGCCTATAAAAAGAAGGAAACTGATTCATTACATTGATTTCTTGCTAATTTGTGAATGAATCCTCTAGAAGATGGTAGATATGTGCCATGTTACCTTACATACATCAAATTACATCATATTGGGTGAAAAATTACATCAAAGAGTGAATCTGGTAGAAACTAGCCGAATTCCTGAGCTGAAGGTGAAAATCTGGGCCAAAAACTGTATGCGTAGCGCCCCTTTGAGCCTGCTTTTGAGGCACTTCCTGACATCCAAATTGAGCTCAGGATAGCTCGTTGGAAAGCCCGAGATGTCTACTTTCCAACCCAACTGGAAGTTTCCAATTGGGAGCTCATTTTCCCCCTCAAAACTAAATTCGCCTAGAGGTACTACCTGGCAGCAAGGTGGTTTTCATGATGTTTTTGGACATTTTGACCATCCAGAACTTGATGGAATGCCTTGGCAGTCGCTGTACAAGTGTATTTCTTCATGAAAAATCTAAAACTACAAGCCATTTGTCAATTGGATCTCCCAATCTTCAGGGTAGCGCGCTGCGTGCTACGCGTAGAACACAAAAATCTGTTTCTCAAGCCAAAATTTTTGAAATGACAAAATTTTCTCGAAATGTGCCCAAAATTTGAGTGAAGACCCTCCATCCTGTATCATGCTCAACTAGTGAAGCCTCGACCAAAAATTGAAGCGGATCGGGCCTTTTGTGTCATTTTTGTACTTTGCTCAAACGCTTTTTGAGGACCTTGATTCTTGCTTTGCAAACATGCATGCGAGCCCAATAGTGAGTCTTCATGTGACGAAGCATGTCCTTGTCCCTATTTGCCTTTGCCAACAACTTCTCCAGATGAGTGTTGACCTGGATGAGCATTGATTCCTTATCAATAGGTGTCAAATCACCGGGTCTCCTTCAGGCCAATTCCCGGTCTTCGCGGATCTTCCGCAGCTCATAAAGTTCATGCTCATCTTCCAACTGCTTGTTGCGCTGCTCTAGGTAGTTGATCACCCATTTATCCATCTGCAATTTCTTTTGCAGTGACTCATTCTCAGCCCTTTGTTCTCGGATGATCTCCTTTAGCTCGGAGCTAGGAGAGTTAGCATCAACATTAATGATATCGGTGTCCTGGCCTCCAGAAGGACCCTCGTCAACCATGGGTCTCTTGCCCCTGTCCTGACTCTGTACCTGTGCTGTAGATGGAAGCGAGACCCCTTCCACATGATGTGGAGATAATACTTGCTTTGCTGATGGTGTCAACGAGACCCCTTCCACCCCGGGTGGAGATAGTACTCGTCGTGCGGCTGCAAATAAGGCCTTGTGGCCTTTCTGATATGTCACATATACGGGAGCATCAACATGATCGGTTTCGGGAATGTCAAGCTATTGTGAAGGCCCTCCCTCATCATGAACCAACTCTGGTGGTGGCTGAGGCGCTGTGAAAAGGTCACGAGCAATAAAATCCTCCCATGTAATGCCCTGCTGTGTCAGCTGATGAATCACCACAATTTTGATTAATGCATAATGGTATATGCTCCTGTGCTGCTGTACTGGGCTCTTCTTTTGCACTAAAGGCACCATCCTCTCTATGTTGCGAAACATAAAATATGGGATATTCATCAGGCGCACCCTTGTAAAATGCATCAATAAACGGACATGATATGCATAAAGATGTGAGAATCTGCCCTCACAACTGAAATATCGGATGATAAGTTTCATCAAAGGTGCAAACCGATCATTCAGGTAGTGGAAAGGAAAAATTCTACTCAAGTGCCTTATATACCCTGGTTTAATATATGGCTCATAATATGATTTCTCTAGATGCTGACGCTTATTCCATTGCTCCCCAATATTCGGAATTCCCATGGCCTCTGCAATGGTTTCTGGTGACAAAATGAAATTAACTCCAGCAAGGTTCACATGGCCATCATGTAAATGGAGAACAAACAAGCGAGTTAATTCACGATGATGCTGAAACTGTGAAATTAGCTCACAAAAATGATAGCATGATTGGTGGCGAAAGCAATCCATGGCAAGTGGGCAAGCATGCAATTGTACCATAGAAGTGGGTTCTTCTCTGAGATGTTTACCACCTTTTCCACCTTTACGAGGTCTTTGTGGCACATTTCCCTCTGTGGTGGAATCACTTTCATTTTCTTGCTCATAAGATGACTCTGTATCTGACATGGTTTTGAGAACAAAATAGGTGCAATAGGAGGACTGCAATGTGTATGCTGTAGGTGTGAAGAAATCTCAATTTCAATGTGTCCTCAAAAAACTAGTTGAAGCATCATAAACATTCTGCCATAATAGGTATTTTGTTTGGTATATTTGGGCATAAAAACACTCACAAAGATGTTGTGGTATGAAGTGCTCCTGTCTACAATGTTTACAATGTTTTTAATACCCTATACAAAGTTTCAATAAGGGCCTAGGGTTTGATTTATTTTCTTAAACCCAACATCACTTGCATTTCTTTCAAACACACATTAAACACCATTCAACTTGATGCTTGAGTCAAAGAAGACACCTACTTGTAGTTGTCGAGGTGATTAGATAAGTTTTAGGCACAAAACACAGCGCTGGAATGGATGCGTAGCGCGCCAGTTGTATGCGTAGCGCACCTCCCTGTGCATAGCGCCTGTGTAAATTTACACAGGATGTGCGCGCCCAATGCGTAGCGCACCACCCAGTGCGTAGCGCACCAATCCTATGCATAGCGTGCACCTTGACTCCGCCTCTAGGGTTTGAAACTCGGTTTTTTCGTCCTCCAATCTTGACAATGCTCTTGCTATGATATGTGGTGAAGCAAAAGACTTGTTTCACTTTATATACACCCACAAAATATCTAATTTGAATAAATTAACTTCAAAACCCACTTTGTAAAGTTTGGGCACTTTCACTTTTGGTCTATTAATACAATGATGCTTTTTGATTTCCTTTTGCTTTTCTAAGGTTTGGACTGAAGCTCTTTGTTGATTTTTGTTTGCAAGGATAGCTGTAACATGCTCTGGCAAAGGAGATCAAGGCTGCACTTGAACATTTGAAGGATTGAAAATTTTGACAATTTGTTACAAAAATGAGAAGGCGACTTATCTTCAAAACAGAGTTTTGAAGAGAAGTCCTAATTCAACTGTACAATAATGAAATTATTGAAAGGATGATCTATCAATGACATCCCTCTGGCTTGCTGGTCTCCTAATACTTTGCAAGACAAAAAATGACTCAACCCTAGACCTAAAACCTCAAAATTTAAAACATGATTGTGAATGACCTTGGAAAACTTTATTTTAATGAATAAACTTGAACCAGCAGTGCCAAGCACGAGGAGAATGAGTGACACACAACCGCTCCATCAGAGTTATGGCATGCCTAACGAAATGCAAGTGATCAAACGGATGGGACACCTAAAACATGAAATGCAAAAAAGAGCTTTTGATCTCTGATGGAGGGATAACTAGACCGACTCTAACACCTCTTATATTTATTTATTTGGCATACCTATTTTATAAATATGGTATTTGGCCCATGGTATTTGGGCCATGGTATTAATAATTATTTGTCCCATGGTATTTGTACCATAGGCTTCACCTAAATAAAACCTCTTTTTTGAGTTTTAGTAAAAATCAACACGTTTATGCAGTAAAACTTATTTTTGAGTGTTCCTAAACCTTTTTATATTTTAAATTTATATTGTGTTTATACTTAATAATAATTAATAATAATTAGATTGATCCTCTTTATATTTTACATTTATATTGTATTTATACATAATAATAATTAGAGTGATTTTTAAATAGGCCTAGATTAAATTAAAAATGTTAAATGTTAAATTTTACATATTGCATGTTTACATTTACATTTACATTTTTACGAGAGCTCTATGCCCATATTCGTTGTAGAGTGCCACTAGGCTCAATAAAAGGCACATAAGGGTCTTGAAATGCCACTCGGCTCAATAAAAGGCACATAAGGGTCTTGAAAGGCCCCTTTCTCCGAATTGTAAAATTGTCTCACGTAGATGATTTATTTATTTTAGAAAAATCCACATGAACAAGATAGGATAGGAATATCAGAGGGAAGTTTAGAAAAAAGAGAAGTTAGAAAATTTCAAAACTTGATTGGAAAGAGTTAAGTATCCGAACATAAAGTTTTTGATCCCCTTGAGATTGTATGGCTAGATTTGGTTGCCCGCAAGGTGAAAAGGAAAAGTGGGAAAATTTCAAACCTTGAATAATAAACTCTCCACGATTCAATGAATTCTCCTTCGATGAGGAGGTCCTCGTCCATGCCCATTCTTGATTTCCATAGAGGGTCGAGCTTCTCGCTATTTGATCTAAGGTGAGCCATTCTTATTAAAAAAACCTAATTTTGGTGTACTAATTAAAATTTAGTAGATTGTTTTAAGAATTATAAGTTTAAATTTTTTTAACGTGGAAAGTTCGAATTGTGTTTTTCAATTACAATTTTGTTGGATTCGATTCATCTCAATAAAGTTATTTTTTTATTAACTCTTTATGAAAACAATTAATTTTTTATTTAATTAGAATATATAGACTAAGAAAATAATTGTTCAACTAGTAGAGACAACCATCATTGGTTGCTACTTTTAAATATAAATTGACTCATTATTATTAATTAATAAAAATCAAGCCACTTAGAATTACACATTAGTAAAGTAAGAGAGCAGACTTTTAAATCTTGCTTTGAATGGATATTGGACACAATTTCATATGATTTTTGAATAGTTCACTTAGCACTCATTGCATCTGGTGATGCAATGACTGCTAAGTGAACTATTCAAAAATCATGTGAAATTAGTCACTTAAAACTACCTCTCATGGAAATGGTCATAGATAAAACTTACCCAAATTGAATGCCAATGATATCTAATTTAATTAATTGTTTTTAATAAATTTAATAAATTTTATATTTTTAAAATTACATTTCCCACTTTACATTACTATATAATTTGAGTGGGCCTAATGATTAAAGGCATGTTTTTCCTCGGTCACAGGTTAAAACCAGAAAAGATAGAATAGGTATGCCTATCTAGATAAGGGGTCTCTCCCTGCAATCCTGCCATCCCTAGGTTAGGTGAGGAGCTTCTCAATGCAATAACAATTAAAACTTGAAAACCAAAATCAGATTAGCAGTGAGCTGACCAAAATCAGATTAACAGTGAGCGGACAATGTTTTCCATGATAACGGCTGACAAATACACAAGAACCCACATTCTTAGTGCCATTCAATTAACAATTAATTATGAAGGAGCCGGTTATCGCAGGGAAAATTTGACATTGTGATTAGCAACCAGCCATTTGTCATTGTGATTACTGTAGCGAAAATCCATCCATTTGTAAATCTAAATCGCATCGTCTTAACTTTTCTGAAACAACAGCCAGCAATTTATAAATCTGTAATTCCTGAACAGTCTACATTTTCATTTTTGATGATTTGTTAGGGTTCCAATGGATGCGCCAATATTTGAGATCCAGTGTTAGTTTTGCAATTTTTATCATCCAGGTGCTCATCACGATTTCATTAACACATAACCCCATCCTTGTTCATTAATACGCTATTGCATTTCACATTAACCGTACATGAAAATCTTCCATTACGATGTGATGCAGTGATTTATATGAATGATCCACATTCAAACTCTGCACAAAACCTTAAATTATAACCGTGCAGAGCCGAGTTTGACGCTGAAGGAAATAAAGAATAATAATTCTATATTAAAAAAATTATCGTATTCAGAAATCATACAATAAGGAATGCCCAACGAATATGGGGTTTATCCACTCTATGAAACAGAAAAAGGAATATTGCAGCCGTAGGTCGAAATGAGATGAATGAATCCCATCTGCGTACATCTGTACCACTTCGTTTCACATCGTATCTGTTTCACATGGAGATGATAATGTATGGAGGCAGCTTAAAGAAGCAAGGTGGCGGCTCCGAGAAAGGCGGCACCAAAGATAGCCATCTTCTCCATACTGGCGGTAGAAACAGCGCCACTGCTGGCGTTCGGTGGCGAAGCGGTGTCTGGGCCTTGAGGCAATGGGCTAGATGCTGGAGTTTGAGAAGTGGGAGAGGAGGCTAAGCTTGGCGGGGTGGCCGCTTTAGAAGGAGCAGAGGCGGGAGAAGAAACAGTTGGGGAAGTCGCAGGAGCGGGCGAAGCCGGCGATGGCGCTGCTGGGGATTGAACCGGCGACGCCTTGGGAGCTGCTGCAATGGGGGACGGAGCTGGTGCCCGTGCGGGAGAGGCTGAGCTTATCAATGCCAGCACCAAAAGAAAGCAGAGAAGCGTATTGAATCCACCCATATTTTCAAAACTAGCTGTGATCAAAAGATACTAGTGGAAATCTGTGTCGCAGAAAGTGTATGGAGCCGATCTTTTCCCTTCCTCAGAAATAAAGTGAAGAGGTTTCTCGAGGCAGATAATTGAGAGAGAGTTGTTGTGAAGGGGAGCAGAGAGCATGATATAATATATATAGGTATTGCCGCGAGGTCAGCTTCCGGGAATGAGGGATTCGATTTTCTTATTCAACACGGTATTTGGTGTAATGAGAAGAAGGAAACACCGACTAGTTCATCCGCGTGCCTCAATTTGTTGGCAACGACCATATCATCTGAGCGTACAACTGTACATTGACAGCGTTATTTAGCGTACGCCTGTAATTAGCACGTGATAAGTGCCACTATTGTTTTTTTATTGAAAGTGGCGTTTGACTTTTTGCAAAAGGAACGCGAGCAGATCGTATGAGGCTGGCTTCCTGGAAGCATCCATCGATTGGGATTCCGGGAAGCTCCTAAAGTTGGTCAAATTTAAAATTCAAGTTTTACTTAAAATTCATCGCCACCAGGTATAAATTTAAAAATAGTCAGGGAGGGATAAATTTAACTAAGTTAAGATTTTGTCCGAAAATAGTGGAATTTTTTTTCAAGAAATTGGGAGAAATTTTGGAAAACGTGTGTTAAAGTTATGGAGCTTTAAGATTTTAAGCGGGACGGTTTTTTTTGGAGGGTGATAAATCTATTTTTACCATAAAAAAAAAGTTGATTTAAACACACTCATGGTTAAGTTCTAGAGCGAGGGTGGATTCATTTTCTAAATATTATTCTCATAGACTCAATACCTGTCTTCTAATTGAACCAAAGATTGTGGGAGGATCAAGTTTCTAAGATGCTTGATTCATTTTTCATTTTTCATGGATGAAATTATATTGCAATATATTTCTCTTATTCATCAATTCGTGGGTACCCAAGGACTTTGTAATCATTGTCGTAGGACTACTTTTTTGCCCTCAAAGTTATGGAAATTCCGGCCATATTTTGAAAAAATCCAGCCGGGGCTTTTGTAAATCCAAGTTATAGTTGTCAAACTTCAAGATTTTAGGTGCCCCAGAAATTTTGGATCGTGTTGAATCCATTTCCATCATCAAAACATGATTCAATCACTACCTCTACAAGTTTTTTTGAATTTTTTTTGCTCGGATATCGGCCATTTTTTACTGTTCGGGAAATTCCTCTGCCTCCGTAGACGACTCCCTTTAAATTGAATGCTCATTGGTTAAATGATGAGGCTTTCTAAAAGGTGTTTAAGCACAATTCGAGTCCTTATAGTTGTATAGGTGTATATGTTGTAGGACTATTTGCCCGCAAACTTAAACATATCAAAGGTGTGGTTAAAGATTAGGTGGTGTGTATGAGAAGAAGGGAGGAAGAAGATCTATTCGAGGTTGAAAAGAAGATCAAGGCTTTTTCTGAGTTGGGGGTTGAAGGTTTTCAATCAGGAGAGTCTCATTATTCTTATCACAAAATTGTGTCTAGGGAGAATGACATCTTAGTGTAGAAGGAAGAGACTCAGAGGCTCAAATGTAGGGTCATTTGGTTGGACAATGGCATTGAAAACACAAAATTTTTCCATGCCATGCTAAAGGTAGGAAATTACAAAGCACTATTGGGGGGATGTTGGATGAGGAGGGGTGCGAGGTATCAAATTTTCATGGGCTGACTAATATGGGGGTGAATCACTTCAGGGGTATCTTTCAAGAAACCCAAGGGATTAACATTGTTGAGATTATTAGTGTGGCACAATTCTTTCCGAGCTTTGTGGACGCTGCTGAAAACTAGGACGTGATGGGGGATGTATCAGAAGTTGAGCTTAAAGCGATCCTTTCTAGCTTTCAGAAAGGCAAGAGTTCAGGTTCGGATGGCTGGGATGTTAATTCTTTACTTGTTTCTTTGATTTTTTGTGTCTAACCTTCTCGTGGCTGTGAATGAGACTCGCCAATATGGGAAGATCCTCCCCACTTTTAACTCGACTTTTATTGCCCTCATACCAAAGGTTGAAAACGTTTCAGCTTTTGAGGATTTGGAGCCAATATCCATTTCTAAAGTTGTGTTTATAAAGTCATCTCAAAGGTCATTTCCCAAAGGATCATGCCTATCCTCTTGAATTTTATATATCAAGAACAATTCGGGCTCTTGGAAGGGTGTCAAATTCATGAGGCCATTGGAGTGGCGAGGGAGGGATTACATAGTATAAAGTTGTTGAAATTGAAGGGTGTAGTTTTCAAGATTGATTTTTCTAAAGCATATGAGAGAGTCAGCCGGTCCTTTATTCGCCTTCTTATGTAGGTGGGCTTTGATATTCATTTCATAAATTGGATTATGGGGTTATTAACCTTTGTCTCCTTTGCAATCCAGATCAATGGCTCTACCTCTCATTTTTTCCAAGGACAACATGGTCTTCATTAGGGATGCCATTTATCCCCCATTTTATTTATTGTTGTTTCCAAGGTTCTTACTCTTATGATCAAAGATGTGTCTCATCGAAGGGAATTTCAGGGTGTGGTCACTGCTCAGCTCTTGTCCATCACACGCCTTCTTTTAGTTGATGACATCCCTTTTTCTTGCAATGGATTAGGTTGTGATATAACTATATTGGCTGAGATTATGATATTATTTGTTGTTGCGATGAGGATGGTGATCAATGTCAGGAAGTCCTCTATTATTTTACAAAATTTTGAGGAGCAAGAGATTGTCTATATTCTATCCATTTTCCCTTATGAAATATTGGACCTTGATATTGGGTTCAACTATATCAGTTTCCACTTAAAGTCAAATAGTTATCTTAAAGTTAACTAGCATTGGCTATTGGTGAAGTTTGAGAAAAGTTTAAATGTTTGGTGTTTTCGTTTTTTGTCTAGGGTAGGAAATAGGTACTGGTTAAAATGGTAATGGAAGCAATATGAGTTTATTACATGCCCTCAACTTAGATTTCTACAGGTACCTTTGAGAAAATAGAGAGGTTGTTTTTCAAATTTCTCTTAGCAAGATCCATGGAACATTTTGTCTTTCCTTGGGTTCATTGGAGCAGGTTGGTTATTCCAAAGCACCTTGGGGGATGGGGCCCCAAAAACATTTTCTTATTCTCAAAATCCCCTGTTCCAAAAAGTACATGTAGATTTCAATTCACCTAGAGTCTCTGGACAAAGGTGATTATTCAGAAATATGTTACTCCATTGTCTCTAGAGGACTAGAAGTGCTATCTTATCAAGCTAAGACATAATATATTTGTAATCTCACAAGTAATTCTCCGTCACTCCTTCGATTGGGTGGCTTTTGGTTTTGCGTGGCGAGTTGGTAATGGCAATGCTCTGTGGCTTGGACTTCTCGAGGGACGCGTTCTCCCTCCACCTCTTATTTATTTTATGAGGGACCATAGCATTACACGCCTGACACATACTGATGCCCCTGCTCGCACTACCCTGTGGAGATAGGGCTAGAAAGGTGCATGGGATCTTTGAGGTATTTCGATAGCACGAAATAAGGTGATTTTCTCAGACTCTCCTTCATATCTAGGAAAAAATTCAGTTGAGGGTTTGACAATTCTTTCACGTTTTTCGAAGGCATGGTTCTCCCAACTTAGTAGGCCTATTTTCATTTAAGATCCTAATCCATCGAGGCTATGGGGATTTTTCAATGATGCATCTCAAGAAAATATACCCACCTACAGTGGGGGTTTTTTTCTAACCTAAACGAAAATCATATCTTTGATGTTAAGATGGGTTTGGGTCAGGGGTTAAACAATTGAGTTGAGGTTCATGATGTTAGGATATTCCGACACATAGGAAATAGTTAAGTATAAATTGGTCTAGTATAGAGTTAGGTAAAGTGTGTTTCTTTACTATGTACTTTTGTAACTTACAATCCGATGGTCACGATATGTAGTGATCTGACGGTTCATTCTCTCCTCGGTATTACCGACACGTGATCTGTGGCTTAACACCCAATTGGTCCATGATCTCTATTTAAAGAGCATGGAGGGTCATTTGTAGCTTAACTGTTCATGAGAGAAGCTTATGTAAATTTTCATTCTTTTATTAATAAATTGCCTGAAGTGGCCACATTGGCTCAGGCCGTGGACTGTTTCC
>APFE030014322.1:0-10634 GCA_000404065.3 Pinus taeda | reverse complement strand
TACAAAAGCGCGAAAGAGCCATAAAGCATGGGGAAAACTTTTCCTAAGCACAAAAGCATCTAAAAAGTGGAAAAGGCCATTTTTATATGAGGAAACATTATTCACCCAAAAGATTTTTCCCAAATTGGACTAATGAGGAATTGGGAAAATATTCATGACCTTCACTTTCCTATATATTGAAGGCTTGGCCATTGAAAAAATGATGGGAATTCTTGTATTGTCACACTACTGAGAGAGGGAGAGTTTTGGAGCTAGGAGTTGGGGGAGGTGTTGTTGCAACTACATCTGATTGTTGTATCTTTCCTCAAACTCCTTTATTAATATAGATCAGTTGTTCTTCCTTCCATATGTTTCTATTCATTCTTTACTTATTCTATTTAGCTAATGAATGTATGGGACTTTGGATTATATTTATTTATTCAATAATATTTATATGTTTCTAATATTTTTGATTATCAAGATATTATGTTCTGAAGGTTTCTTTATTCTCTCTCTTATGTATAGGACCAAGTTTTTTAATCTAGCTAGGAGGACTTCCTAGCTATACTAAAAATGCCAAGAAGACCTGCATGTGAGGACTCACAAGATATCCTTCTCTTTCTCTTAATCTATACTCTACATCCTGATCTACTAAGAATCTTGAGCCTTCAAACAACCTTTCTCTTATTTGGTCTATGCTAGGTTTCTAGGATAAACTGAGAGGATTTTATGTTCATATGACCGTGCATTAAATCCTATAGAAAAATGATATTTAAAAACTTTAATATATTTCACTATGTAAATTAAATTAGTAAAATGAACCCATAGAGGGGGTCATAAATGGAAATAAAAGTAAAACTCTAAACAAGAAGTCAAAAGTGGATTTAGCTGTGGATGCAAAATTGGGAGTAGAATTGGATGTTAAACTAGCCATTAAAACAAGATGCAAACAATGACACAAAAAGTGTTTTAAAGTAAAATTTAAAAAGCGTGGAACAATAGACACAAATAAGGGAACAATATAGAGCATATGAAAGGATACCAAATTTGGTGCAGACAAGGATGCAAAATTGGGTGCAAAAGGGATGTAAGAAAAGACACAAAACAAGATGCAAAATGGGACTAAAAAAGTGTGAAACCAAGGATGTCAAAAATGATGCATAACTATATGAAAATTCAAACTGAAAATCTAGGTTCAAAATGACATACAAATGTGGCACAAAAAATGATGCAAATTTCAATGCCAAAAAGGATGCAAAATTAGATACCAAAAAAGATGCAAATTTGGACATAATAAATGGTGCAAAATTGGACACAAAAGAAGAAAAAATGGTGCAAAAATGGGCATAAACATGGCTCAAGTTTGGGTGAACATTGATATGCAACATTGGATGTAAAATGAGGTGCAACAAATAATTCAAAACTTATTTCAAACACAAAGTCAAAAGTGGATGAAAAAATGGCTGAAAATTGAACATAACAATAGACAAAAAATGGGATGCAAAGGTGGATGCAAAATATGGTTCAACATAGGATGCAAATTTAGATGCTCAAAAGGATGCAAAATTAGATGCAAGAAATGGCGTTAAAAATTATGCTAAATTGGATGCAACCAATGATGCAAAATTAGATGCAAAATATGGTGCAAAATAGGGAGATAAATAAAATGCAAAAGCGGATGCAAAAAATGGTGCGAAAATGCATGAAAATTTTGGCACTAAATCAGATTCAACATATGGTGCAAAATTGGATGGAAAAAATGGTGTAAAAAAAGGCAGAAAAGCTGGCCCAAAAATAGATGTGAAAATAAGTACAAAATTAGAAGCAAAATATGGCATAAGACAAGGTGCAAAAATTGGGACAAACTAGATGTAAAAAAAGGCACTAAATTAGATGTCAAAGATGGTGTAAAACTCGATGCAAATTATGACACAAAACTAGAAGCAAAGAATCACAAAAAAGAGGTAGAAAAAAATTATGTAAAAAATGGCACAAAACTAGAAGCAAAACCTACTATAAAACCAAATGAAAATCCTGGTGCAAAATATGATGCAAAAAATGATAGAAAAATTGGCGTAAAAAAGATGTAAAATTTGGTGCAAAAAAGGACGCTTTAAAAATTGTACAATAGAGCCATATTTAGTGCCAAGCTGCTCATCCCAATTGAGAAAAAAATGTACTAAAATCTGGTGCTAAATCTGGCGCAAATTTCCTGTTTTTTTGTAGTGGTTGGAGCCATACAACACGAAACAACAACAAGAACATCAACTGGAAGCAAGTGGCATCAAACGAACTCATGGATCCGAAGGATCAGAATCTGAGAAATAATATCCAATGAACAGATCGAAAAACTAGCTAGCTATTATTGCACCCTCTCCCAACTCTAGAGGTTTGCGAAGAGTGGAGAAGAAGAAGGGCCGAAAAATATAGGCTTGCTGGAATTTATTTTTTTCTCTTTAGTAATCCTTTTTGTCCTGTTACTAGAAGCTCACAAGTGAGGTTTTCTGATAACCAAACCTTGTGAGACTCTGGGGAAGAGTGCTAGGGGCCCCATAGACCCTCTCTGAGCCTCTCCAACTTCTTCCAAGCATTCCTCTTCCTTGGTCCACTCCTGCACAGTGAAGCACAGTTCAAGTATATGCATGTGAAAATCGACACTTATTCAAAAATACAAAAAGATAGTTCTTTCAGATTCTGCTGTAGACATAGCTTAGATACATGCATTTAATATTCTTAGAAGTTAATGGCATCCCATTTAGTAGCTTTCATCTTCCTTCTTACATCAGTAGGACTAGCTGGTAGAATTAGGGTTTGCTAAGGTTTGCATTCCTCCTTTGCTTTCAGTTTATTTCCGCAAGTAGATTAGCTCCCCTTCGAGTTAGCTTTCATCCATCATTTACAAGCTTCATCTGAGAGCTTATCAAAGTTGGCTAAAGCCCTGGTGGACTTGTGCCAGCTGACCAAGTGATAGCTGCAACAAGAGCCAGTACTTGTGCATACAGCACCGTCGCTTCCAAGTTTGTTATGAACAACCGGGTTGATAAAAGTAAAGAAGGGAGTCCCAGGGGTTGCAGAATTCTTGTTGCAATACTGGAGCCCACCATCTTTTTGGTGCCGTTTCCGGGGAAGCGTCAGAGTATTGGTGATTGTTTCTATTCTTCTATTTTTCCACTACAAACTTCTGTTAAGTAGTTTATTTCATTTCCATTCTGCAATTTCATTCCTGCAAAAGTAGAGTAGACATTTCTTGCTTTCCTAGATTAGCCTTCAAATTCCAAAATTTCAATTCTGCAAGCATAGATTAGAATTTCAATTCTACTTTCATAGATTAGCATTTCAATTCCTCATTTTCCTTTCAGTAAGATAGTTAGTTGCAGTTCAACCTATTTTAGTTTTGCAAGTACAAAAGAAAAAAATACAAAAGCAAGAAAAAGTCTTTCCATTTCATGCCTCGTAGGAACAGAGATAAGACCGACCAATTCTTACCCGACACCCCACCACATCACTGAGTCTACTTTCTCTCTTCTCTAGTGACAGTGAGCCAGAAGAACCTATAGCTGAACCTCCTGAGATATACAAAGATCCTATAGCGGAAGAAGAGTTAGTAACCATTCCATCTGCAGCCATGGCTGAAAACCAAAACGGGAGAAGAGAAGAAAAGAGAATAGAGGGTGCCTTTCCCATTCGAGAGACCAATGGAGACATGAATATGAAAAACATAAGTCCCTCCGCGCTACCTCATTTCCATGGTCTGACTTCTGAGGACCCTGATACCTTCTTTTTTGAGTTTGTTGTCCTTTGTAGAACTTATGACTATGTTGAGGATGAGAAAAAGTTGAAACTCTTTCCCTCTACCTTCAAGGATGTAGCATTACGCTGGTTCATGGGGTTACCTGGAAACAGTATCACCACTTGGGCTCAAATGCAACAAACCTTCAACACCAAGTACAAAGACTACTCTAGGTCCAAAGAAACTAAGGGGGAAATCTTTCGGATGACCATGGGCAGTGACGAATCTTTGGAAGACTATGAGGTGAGGTTCCAACTCAGTTACAAACGAGCCAGGTGCACACTTGACCCGGAATCTCTGAAGTTTGTTCTGCTCCGAGGAGTCCCTGAAGACCTTTTGGACACCCTTAACCTGCTGGATGGAGGAGATATCTACCAACTACCTTATGAGGACATAAAGACCGTGTTTAGAAACCATTCTAGGGCAGCCCGGAAGAAAGGTAGGGGGAGTCATCTCTCAGGTAACACCTCCCTCTCCAAGCATGAGTTTGCTAACCAGATGGAAGATCTTAAGAGCGAAATGAGACAGACCATCGCCATGCAACTTGATACCTTCAGAATTAAGCAAAAGAAGGAAGAGGCTGAGAGGGCCTTGGCCATTTTTTGTCCTAGATGCACAAGGAAACACCCCAAGAATGAGTGCCCACTACACTCAGTAGAGATATGTTTCGTGTGTGAGGAAGACCATCCCACCAACCAATGCCCTACCTTGCCTGGATTTAAAGCCATGTACCTAGGGACCGAGGTGGCTATTGAACCAGTCTACTTCCTCAATCAAAGGAGGCCTCATGGACCTAGGCCTTATCAGCAGGGAATGAAAGGGACATGCCAAGCTTACTACCACCCCAACCAACCTGCCCATATGCCTTCCTGGGCCCCCTTGCTCATCCTTCATGGTCCGCACCTCCTCCATGGTCTTATCCATCTCCATACCAAACTCATCCTCCCTCTCACTCGTTTCACTCTCATGCCCAGTCACAACCTCAGTGGAATGCACCTCAACCGGGGTGGAGGCCCTAATACAACACTCCTCCTGCCATTTTGCCTCCACCACCAACTCAATCCCAACCATTACCTCCTGCTCCTCCAAGACAACCCTAGATGCCTGCTCAACCGAACCTGAACCCCAACAACAGACAGGCCCAACAGGTATATAATGGGGAAACATCATGCCCTACCTATGTTGTGGAGATCCAGGAGATCAACCTGCGATCTAGGAAAGTCCTTCCAGAGCGCCAACCTCATCCCTTAGAGGAGGAGGAAGAGAAACAGGAAAGTGAACCCAAAGCCATTCCACCCTTTCCTGAGCAACTCACAGCGACCACACAGCCCAACCCAGAGGAGGATGAGCTTCTAGGAGAACTTAAGTAGTTGTGTCTGAAAATTCCACTTCTCCAGGCCATCAAAGAGGTACCAATTTACAACAAATTGATTAAATAGAAGTGTTTCAGGCACCCAGGTAGGCGAAAGAAAGATGCCTCGACCATCAATGTCATAGGACAACTGTCCGACCTCATGTTGGGGCAAGTAATCTGTCCAAAGTATTTGGACCCTGGGAGTTGTGTATTTGATGTCCACATCAATGGCACCATCATACCCCACACTTTGATTGATCTAGGGGTTTCCATCAATGTGATGACCAGGGACACCATGCTTAAGCTCAATCTTCAGAGTTCCCTAAGAAAGACTTCGACAATGTTGCAATTGGCAGATCGCTCCACCGTGACTCCTGAAGGGACTGTGGAGGATGTCTTGGTCTCTGTAGACTCATGGGAATACCCTGCGGAATTTTTGGTCCTCCAGCCTAAGGCAAAACTCACAGGTTATCCTCTCATTTTGGGAAGGATTTGGCTGGCCACTGCAGATGCTTATATCAGCTGTCGAGCGGGAAGCATGACCATCAAAAATGGGCCTATGTCCAAGTAGCTGGTCCTATACCCTCCTGCCCAACCTTCGATAGAACATGACTTACCCCTGTGGTTGGAAGAAGGAGAAGAGAATGAGGTCTACTCTGCATCATTATGCACAGTAGAGGCCACCAAGGGAGGTCCTCCAACCGAGGATGATTTGATCAAAAACTTAATCCAAAATCCACCCCCTAGTGAGCTATCCTTGGAAGACTTGGTGGAAGACACCCAGGTCAATGCCTTAGTAGACCTAAGTGCCACTAATCTGACCAAAACCAGAGTTAAAAATGTGGAGTTTGGCCGTGAGAAAAACTTGAAGATAAGCTCCTCTCTCTCTCCCTCTCAGGAAAAGGAGCTGTGCAGTATCCTAACCCGCCATTTGGGGGCCTTTGCTTGGAGCTACAAGGAAATGAAGGGAATCCATCCCTCAGTCTGCACTCATCATATTTACATCAAGGAGGACTATAAACCAGCTAGGCAACCCCAGAGGAGGATGAACCCAACCCTTAGGGACATTGTTAAAGAAGAGGTGCAAAAACTGTTGGATGCGGGATTCATCTACCGCATCTCGGATAGCGAATGGGTTTCCCCTCTAGTGTTGGTGCCCAAGAAAAATGGGAAATGGAGAATTTGTGTGGACTACAGGGAGTTGAAAAAAGCCACCAAGAAAGACCACTTCCTTTTACCTTTCATAGATCAAGTGTTGGATGGTCTGGTAGGAAAGAGATTTTTCTCCTTCCTATATGGGTTCAGTGGGTACAACTAGATTCAAATCAGCCTCGAAGACGAGGATAAGACTACATTCACTTGTCCATGGGGTACCTTTGCCTACCGTGTCCTACCCCTTGGGCTATGTAATGACCCTACCATGTTCCAAAGGGCTGTGTTAAGCATCTTTGCAGAGTTGGTCCATGATTTGGTAGAAATTTATATGGATGACTTTACTCCTTACGGGTCTAGCTTCCAAGAAGCTTTGTCCAACCTGGGAAAAGTTTTGAGTAAGTGCATCGAGATGAATCTGTCCCTCAGTCGGGAGAAATGTGAGTTCCTGATGACTGAAGGGACTGTGTTAGGCCATACCATCTCTCGCCAAGGGTTACAGGTGGATCCCACCTCCTCAGAAGGTGAGAGATGTTCGGAGTTTCTTAGGCTTAGCAGGATATTACCGTAGATTCATTAAAGAATTTAGTAAGTTGGCCTCACCCTTGTTTGGTCTCTTAGCAAAAGATGTTGAGTTTAAATGGTCGGATGACTATCGAAAGGCTCTGAACGAATTAAAGGATAAGTTGGTGTCTACTCCCGTTCTCAGAGGCCCAAACTAGGCCCTACCTTTCCACATCCACAGGGATGCCTCGAACAAAGCCATAGGGGTAGCCCTAGGACAACTTGAAGAGAAACTCCCATATGCTATATACTTTGTCAGTAAAAACTTATCCAAGGGAGAAATTAATTACATGGTAACTGAGAAAGAGTTCCTAGTTGTGGTCCATGCCCTGAACAAGTTCCGACACTATATCACTGGCTATCAAACATTTGTACATACTGACCATGATGCAATCCGATATTTAATGAATAAGCCTGATGTGAATGCTCGTATTATTAGATGGTTACTTTTATTGCAGCAGTTTGATTTGACGATTGTTGATAAACCAAGTAGAGAAAATGTTGTTGCTGACTTCTTGTCTAGACTGGATTTGCCTGTAGGTGAAGAAGGAACCGTGGATGACCAGATGCCAGATGAGCATCTGTTTTCCATCTTCGTACTCTCCCCGTGGTTTGCTGATATAGCAAACTATCTGGTCTCAGCATAGTTCCCTCCGCATCTATCCTCGAAGGAGAAGAGCAAGATTGTGAGAAAATGTGCCTCATTTACTTGGATCAGGGGAAACTTGTTCAAACTTGGCCCTGATCAGATCTTAAGATGTTGTGTAAGGGACGAGGATGTCTTTGACATCCTCCTAACTTCTCACGATGGACCCTGTGGAGGACATTTTGCAGCCAAGAGGAATGCCTTCAAGATTCTACAAGCAGGCTACTATTGGCCCACTCTTCATACAGATGTCAGAAGATATATCAGCCAATGTGACTGATGCCAAAGCATGGGGAAACCAACCCGAAGGGATGAAATGACTCTCCAACCGCAGGTGACTCTTGAGGCATTTGAGAAGTGGGGTATGGACTTTGTGGGCCCTATCAACCCTCCTTCAAGGCAAAGGTCTTACATCATTGTGTGCACAGATTATCTGACAAAGTGGGCAGAGACCAACGCAATCAAAGCAGCAACAGAAGAAAAGGTGGTTGAGTTCTTGAGAGAGAACATTTTCTACAAATTTGGCTACTCAAGAGAGATAGTCACGGATCAAGGAAGCCAGTTCACCTCCAATTTGATTGAAGATCTCCTTGTTGATCACAGAATCAAGCATAGGACTTCCACCCCATATCATCCTCAAGCGAATAAGGGAAGTCACCAACAAATCATTAGAGGGGATCTTGACCAAGGTGGTGAGCAGCAGCAGAAAGGATTGGGCGGATCGCCTGGTTGGGGCCACCTGGGCCTACAACACCACTTGGAATACCACCACTAGTTTCACACCCTATGAGCTAGTCTATGGAAAGAGAGCTTTGCTGTCAATTGAGTTTGAGTACAACACCTTGAGGATGGTAGCTCAGCTGAACCTAGACCTCATTCATGCTCAACAAGAAAGGTTAATGCAGCTGAATGGGTTAGATGAACTTTGAATGCAGGGCCTACTCCACTTAGAAGTGACTCAACTTCAGAGGAAGGTGTGGCATGACCGGCGCCTCAATGACAAACAATTCCAGCCGGGAGATTGGGCGCTGCTATATGATTCCAAACATAAGGATTTCAAGGGAAAACTGAGAACGAGGTGGCTAGGACCATATGCAGTAGAAAAGTGTAATGATAATGGCTTTGTTCTTATCCGAACTGTTGATGAAGAAGCCATTCCCATGCTTGTCAATGGACATCGACTCAAGATCTACAGGAAGCCTCTGTCAAGGCAAGAGTTCGTCAAAACTATGGAAAAATCAGTGTTGGTCATAGAGAAGGGTTCTGCCTCTGTTTTAGGCACACCCTGAGCATCATTTCATATTCTAAAAAAAAAAGAAGAAGAAAAAAATAAAAACAGAAAAAAGGAAAAAAGATCCTTGGGTGAAAACCTTTCTAAGGCGCCCAAGGTAGGTAGTTGGAGTAAAAACCTCATTGACGCGCTCCTGCTGTCTTTCAAAAAAAAAAAAAACAGAGAATGTAAATAAAAGATCCTGGGGTGAAAAACTTTTCAAGGTGCCAGGGGTAGGCGGTAGGGGTGAAAACCTCATTGAGGCGCCCCTGCTATCTCTTTAAAAAAAAAAAAAAAAAAAAAAAAAAAAAAAAAGGAACAAGAAAAAACAGTTGATCTTTGAATTTTTGCAGGTACAGAACGCACCAAAGGAGGATTGTCAACTCACAGACATGGGTTCCTATCAAGCTACTAGATAGCCTCTCATGCACATCCACCATGGGCACTCATTTTTGCAAAGTTTGGGTGCAATCGGATTGTGGTTTGGCCTTCTACAGGAAGCTACAGGACTTTCTACAAGAACTTCTGTATTTCTACAGGAAACTTCCTGTAGAACGTTTGAGTGGGACAAAATCAAATACAAGGAGAAACGTGGAGCGTTAAGTCGACTAAGGGTGCATGCAACCACCCTTCTCTATCATTCCCCACTCGCTCCACCTCTTTTCACCACCACAACTCCAATCTGAGCAAGCATACCTGCACATGCAAAGAAAGCTCTGTTTTTCAAATAAGGGAAATTGGATTTCTTTTCAATTTCAGAAACAAGGTCTCCTAAGGCTCGAGCACTCACCTGTTAGGCGACCTCAGGACCTTTCACCTGTTCAATAAAAGTCTAAATATGTCAGCATGCACCCCAGGGGGAGAAACAGCTACAAGAATCCTGTAGCAGTTGATCCAGCTGGAGTACCTTCCACGAAGACAACAATAGTTCACAGGATAGATGCATGCCACATTCGCCACTAGAGGAACGGGTCTATGAGACTCCCAGCCAGCAGCAGCCAATATGGAGAAGCTCCAGCACCTAACCACGGAGCAGCAGCACGCAGACTGGCATCCATCGTCTTGAACCCTGGAAGAAATCACATCCACGGTTGCACAGGTAAGTAACTAACCTTATTTCGTCCCATATCATAAACTATACTTTGAATATGCACAACTTTGGAAATGAGCAGATTGAACAAGAGGTTGGCGCTCAACTGGCCACCACAGCCCGTCAAGCGGCCTAGTAGGATCCGAACTGGATCGATTATGGAGCAAGGATGAACAATCGGCATGTGGGAAAGGTCCAATCGGGAAGAAGCGGAAGTATGACGAGATTGGCAGTGGTCACTCCATTGGGAGAATTCGGCAGTCAGGCCAACGGACAACTAGGGACAGCTCAACCCCACGCCATGGATTTCGCAGCAATTCAAAATCGGCCAGTGGATTTTTTATGACGAACTACAATCATTTCTGAAACAATCGTTTCCCAGCTGAATATGCATCCTCTTCCTCTGCAAGCGATTAAACCGAAGTCTTCTGCCTGATTCAAGCATCCTGCTGCCACTCAGACTGGTCTTGCACTACCGAAAACTTCTCTCGAAGCCAAGAACGAACTCCTACAGGAAACTGCACTACGGGAAACGCGGCATCCGCAACAGTGTGGATTGTTCATGTCGAGGTGGCGAATTTTAGAGGTAGGCCGAATTTAACCTCCTCATGCAAATAAAATTTCCTTTCAAAGGTGGTGCAATTGACGTAGAAAGGGGTAGGGAAATTCAAGTGTAATTCTGTCTGGTTTGATGTATGTGTCGCTACTAGAATCGTCGTAGTCATCTGCATGAGAACTTTCTTCACACATATATGGAAATTCCTTTTTGCCGAAGGTGATACCCTACTG
>APFE030014321.1:0-27144 GCA_000404065.3 Pinus taeda | reverse complement strand
AAATCACTGTGCACAAGCTGTAAAGGGGCTGAGGCGTGCCAAGAGGCATGTTTTTCAAAACTGTCCCGATGATGTTTTCCAAGTACACATCCGGAACAAACACCATCTCTGCAAGTAACCATAGGAAGACCTGTCACCATATATTCTTTACATAGATGCTGAAGGGAGCGATAGTTTAAGTGACCAAATCGCTCATGCCAAAGTTTGCTCACTTCATCATTATGAGCAACAAATACTGAGGGAAGACTTGATGACCCAAAGTTGTGAAACTTATACAACCTTGTGGAATCATCAGCAATACCAGTAGCTAGAATCTGTTTAGGATCTCTTAGATCCTTGATTACAACATCATGAGGTGAAAATTCAACATTTTTACCTTCACCTGAATGAGTTATCTGATATACAGATAGAAGGTTGCTGGATAAGGTTGGAACACATAATACATCATTAAACTGACCATTGTCTAGATGAGCAGTTCCAGTCCCTACAACATTAAGAGATCTATCATCACCAACATATATATTTTTGGTGTTACAATCATTTAAAGAAGAAAACATCGCTTTGTTTTTGGCCATGTGATAAGAGGCTCCAGAATCAATGAGCCACTCATGAGAATGAGAAGAAGAAGATACATTTAATGCATACCCAGACTGAGATGATTGACAACCTGTACTATGCTTGTCTTCATTCAAGTGTCATAACTGCTATACTTAACACTGTGAACCACAACTCTCTCAAAACTCAACTCTATAGTGTAATTAAAACCTTTGGAAATTGAATCTGACAACTCTATAAAAAGGATTAGTGAAATAGAAGATTTTTTGAATGAGCCCACTAACTATCACTGCTAAACAATCAATCTAGACTATGAAGTCTTCCATCTTGATCACAATCATGCTCATGATCAAGGGGGTGCAACCACCCGGCCTGACATAATGGCCATCATAGCTTCCAATAATCAACAACCACCTTGCAAGGACATCCTAGCTCATGTCTCATGAATTTTATTCATCAATCTTAACTGATATAAATCTTATAAAGATAATATTAGAATCCTCTCCATATTCACTGTTAATACAAGGGTAAAGGAAATTTTCTAGCTCAAGGCACTCGCCAATACTAACTTTGATATTTGTGACCCCTTTGTGTGGATGCACCTACCCTACCTCGTTGGGTTTCTGCCTTGTAAAATAGTTCAAGGATCACATGACTTTATAATCTTCCTACTCCATTAGACACACTTTATATGCTATACAGAGTGAATGGAAAAGAAGCATTATAGAACACACAATTTCACAGAAGGAAGAAAAATCTTAGCCAGTTCAATATCAAAATCTTAACCACTGATTAATAAAGAATAATAAGTAGTGTAATGAATTGTTCCGAGTTATTTATTTACAAGTTGTAAAGAATTTAGTCGAATGGAAAATATTACTTAGGCAACCCTTCAATATTTTCTACTAATGTGTCTGTGCATGTACATATGAAATTAAGAGCATTGTTGAATACAAAGTTTCCTTTTCTATTTCCTCCATTTTGACAAATCAGCGTGAAATCCGTGTCACTTTGAATTTCCTTTCCTGTGAGGGATCACATCCACAGTTGATTAGTAAAAGATAATCTACTATATATTATGTTCAAGAAACTGACTGCAATCTATAGTGGAAACGAGACCTCAATTCTTATTCTGAATTTGAATATCTCAGGACAACATAAGAGATAAAAATGCATATGGCCTTAGTAGCTAGAAAACAATCACTCCATCATTACAGGACCACCTAGATTTCTGCACTTAATCCAAAAAATGGCACTAGTTGCAGTGCTTATTTGCATTAACACCATGGAAAAGCAACAAAAATGTTTCAAAGCACACTTACTGGAAAAGTTGTAATGTTCCGAGAATATTTAATGATAGCATCTGAACCTCGTAGCTATGGTGGGGAAACTAGGAAACCCAAATCTTGGAAGATATATCATACCAAATCTAAGAAAAAAATAAAAAAGGGAAAAAATCAAAATCTATAAATCAAGCAATGAATTGTCTACAAATCAAATACAATTCCTTTAACTAACAGTTAAATTTTGGTGATATATTTAAATATTTAGTAAGAGGGGAACTTCAAACCATGGAATATTACCTTTGTCATTACTATCATCCCTTAGTGACTAAGATTACAAATCAATACTTATGGAAAGATTGTAAGAAATGTTGTGAAATAGTAAAGCATAACCTTTATTTTCAAGCAACAAAATCAGGACTTTGTTACATCAAGAGTGTAATTGATACATAATCAATGAATCAAGTCCTTATATGCAATAGGCTTGTTTCACAACCTCTATTTTCTCAATAACAAAATCAAGACATTGTATGTGGTTATTGCCAAAAGGAAACTGCATTCTAATTTGGAAGTGGAACTTATCAAAAGACATGGATTTATTCAAAGCTACAAAGCCTAATGGGTTACTAAAAAATAAGTTGGAATATGGCATCATGATACTTAAATTGAAAAAATGTGCTTTCCTTTTAGAAAAATTACAAAATTACAATGTTTTTTGAAAGCATTAGAATTTGAAATTGGGCCTTTCTATCAAGACAAATTTTCATTAACATAATGTACTTTCCTACCTGAAACATTGTAGATATCCAAGAAAAACTTGAAAAGCATAAGAGAACTTAGCATAATGTACTTTCTTTCCTTCCTTAACATTCTTAAATAGTTGAGGTTCCCCAAGTCATCAGGTAACTTTCGAAGGAAATGACAGTTAATAATATTCCAATTCACAACTGAAGATGTGTCACAAATATTAGGGGGCATCTCCCCCAAATCACAAAAGTGCTCCAGGTTAAAATCTAACATTATTGGAAGCTTAATGCTCAACTGGGTGTTATTGAACCGAGACATTCTTCCAATCTTCACTAAAATCTTAAAGATAGCTTCTCTAAGTTCTACATGACTTTACAATGCTCTTGAAGTGGGGGCACATGCAGCCTCTCTAAGTGAATAATATTAAACTAAGTGAAGATAAGACGGATAGATCATTCAGTGTGGATCTCTCTAACTTACATTTTTATTTGTTGGATAGATCAAAACCCTCCAACATTACAGTTTATACAATGTAATTTTAACTACATATAAGTCTATGTTAAGATCCATTCTATGGCTTAAGGTACCTACCTACATAGTAGGGAAGATATTAGGATTGAAGAGTAAAGTATAAGCCGTTTCTAATGGACTGCATACACAAGTGACTTGCCTATTTTTGGCTGGATTTTGAGAACACAAAACTAATGGTTCACTCTATACTTGTTAGGTCTTCATCTTCTTACTATGTGTTGGGAGGTCCTTGATTATGGATTACAAATATCTAATATCATGGTTTGTATTCCTTTGATTTTTCTCATAATTGTCCTAGTGACCTTGGGTGCTCTGAAAAGGATGCAACAAAGTCGTAGGAGAGAGGGGTCTTCCTGCACATTCATCTATGTCTTACCTGAGGTAGAAGGTAATATTATCCCAACGCTCCAAATGGCATTCTTGGTCACCCAGAAACTCCAAAAGGAAGAAACAAAGCTGAAGGGAAGAGGGTTCTGGCTACGTGCTTGTTTGTAAGGTCTTAACTAAGCGACAGGGTAACATTGTGCCAAACATTGTAATGAAGGTAAGATACCTTACATGCTTAGTTTTGAATAAGTTTTGTCAGCTTGCCCTCAAAGGTCAACCCTTCTAATCTTAAGATAAGTAAACTATCCTTGATCTCTTAACTAAGCATATGAATCTATTTGTCTTATTTTGTAAAAAAGTCAGTTTTGATCGATAAACTATTGTTCGAGAAACATTATGAAAGGATTTTTCTATAACTATTGTGTTTTTCTAATTAATATCAATTTTGTGATGCTTGTCTCCATTTTAACGACCCAGCTACGTTTGGACAAACATTCTGACAAAACCGTTAGTTTCACAAACTTGGTATTTGCTGCTAAATTTTTATCTAGGAATATTAATCTTTTAAAACGTTTCCTTATTTGCAAGCATATATTGTTGAGTTGGAAGTTGAAGTATCAAAACTCAAAGAAGAGAACAAGGAATTGTGAAAAAAACAGGTATTGTGGACAAACCGATAATTGATATAAAAATTCACAGAATGTACTTCTTTTTTCAGGCAATTGCTTGTTTTATTATCATAAAATCTATGTTCTAATTATTAATGGATCATTTTGTCTAAAAAGACAGGTAGAAATGGCTGAACTACTAAAAAAAACAGGTATACAAACCTAGAAATTTGGGTTTGCCATCTATTTGGATGAATATCTATCTATGCACACCATTTGAATGTGGGGATTAATATTATTGTCATATCATGTTACAATAATCTAGATAGTAGTTTTGGGAGGGGTGTAACATGGCCTTCAACTTTTGTTGTTTACCCACGGACCCATTCATTACCTTTTTTCCTTAATTTCAATTAGTTTTTATATATTCCACTAGGATGTTTGGAGAGGAAAGATGCTTTAGCACTGTGTTTTTTAAATGTGATTTGTATCTATTGATTTGATTCTTTTAATTCTTGGTTTGTTCATATATTTAAATTTAAATTTATTATTAGTCACATTCATATATAAAAACCTATTTGTGAGGGTTGAGGACACAAATGGGTGAGTTCACTTCTTCTGGGGTGAATTTAGTACATATATATTTTTATCAAACAAAAGATACATAGATTTTATGAGAATTAAAATCTCTCAAAATTGCAAAGTTATTGGCATATTTGTGTTGCAAGGGTTTTGTATTGTTTTATTATTTTGGGCCTTGACTTTAATGTAAATCTAGCTATTGTGTTTTCAACCATTCCATTCAAAAATATCATTTCCAATTTACTAAGATTTGTGAGATTTGTCACTGCTTTGTAAAGTGATTTTATTAAATTTATTTTGAGATATTTTTATATAATCTCAGTTGTTATTTTAATTTGGACGTATTTTTATTTTAACTATTTGATTCAAAATTGTATTGTAATTATAAATGAAATAAAATTAATCAAAATTGTGAGTTATTGATATTTTATTTTAATTTTACTTATTTTATTGTTTTGTTTAACCAAATTGTTTGTAGTAGCCATTATTTTTATTGCCATTTTTATTGTGAATCTTGAAAGGGTGCTAGCTCAATTCCACTGTATCCTAATATGAATTAATCAATGATATTGTAGCTTATTTTTAATTAAATACTTTTAATATTGATTTATTTCAATGGTGAGCTATTTTTCTAGATATATTATTTTATATTGTCTCTAAAGAGAGAAAATTGATGTTGTATTATCTAATTTTTTATTGTCTCTAGAGAGACAATAGTTATGATCAAAGACATTGTCTTTGTAAAGACAATTTGTCTTTGTAAAGACAATTTGTCTTTAATCCCAACTATTGTCTCTAGAGATACAAAAATGAAATTGTCTTTGGAGAGACAAATGAAATTGTCTCTAGAGAGACAAAAATGCTTGTGTTAGATATTTTCTTTATAGAGACAATATTTTAAGACAAGTTAATTTGAGACATCCACTTAATGACAATATTTGAAACAATACACAAGTTATCTTTTGTCCCATGTTAAGACAATTTACCCAAAAATTGTCTTACATATTGCCTTAAAACCCCCCTTTGTGTTGTAATGAGAGTTCTATTACAAAACAAGAATCGTTATTTCTCAATGGGGAGTCTCTAAACTCTATATAGGATTCATACATAAAATACCATGGGTCATTACAGTGATTCTCTCAATACCATATATCCAATACCATGGCACATTTGCAGCTAACTGTGGTCCCTTTCCTAAATGCAAGTGAACCACTTACAATTATTAAGACAGACTTTATTGACACTTTAATTAACTATGACTATGACTTGACCCTATTGAATTTATTACATAAATAAAGGGGTTAGAGTTGGACCCTCACATTTATACTTGAAAGAAAATTTCCCATAATAAAAAATAATAAATTTTTATACTTTTATGTGATAAATTATATTTGTTAGTATTTAAAATTCTCATAATAAAAATAATAAATTTTATAATTTTATGTGATAAATTATATTATAAATATTTAAAATTCGCATAGTATAAAAAATAATACATTTTTATAATTTTATGTGATAAATTATATTTGTAAATATTTATAAGATATATAGTGTGGATTTTTTCCCTATTGGATTTTACAAGGTATTTACTTATGCAAGGTATTTACTGATGGAATTTGGGATTTGATAATTATGATGGTTAAGAAAAAATAGAAAGAACAAAAAAACTGAGACTTCTCCATTTCACAGGGCTAATGAAAATAAAATTAATGCAAAATATAATGACTTTTGCAAAATAAGTTTAAGAAAATTTCACATCGCCTAATTTGCCAATTGGATCGACTTCCAAACAAGCCATACAAGTCCATGGATCTCATTTTGAAACACTTCATGAGAGTTCGTCAAAGCAATAACTGCACTTTTTTAGTGAATATAATTATATGTGAATTTTATTAGTGCAGTGTGATTAGATGCTATATTAAATTTGGTTTTGAAAACTTCTTGATAAACCAATGGATTGCTTCCTCTTCCCCATGGTAGAAAATTACTTAAACTTGTCCACCTCAGGTTGTTCGATAGTTGGGCTAAAAAGATAGCAAATAAAAAACTCTTTTAAATTTAGAAAAACTAGCTTTAGTGGTAGGGAGATGTCTACGATGACAAAATCGACTTTCTCCGCCAATTATTCCGGAGAATTGTCCCTCACGGTACCCTTATATGACTGGCGAACAAAACCTTGAAGTTGTGATGCGCTGTCATCACCACCGAATTTGAATTTTTATTGAGGCCACCGAACCAAACGCACTTTTATAATGTCAAATGGCGATGGGTTGTTAGGTTATGAGTGAAAAATGCCCGACCCTAACCAAGAAAAGAGAAGAAGCCATCCACAGCATTACGCCATAAATGTCGTTGAAAGTTCTAAAAAATATTAAAATAAGTAATGAATTGCAGTGCTAATAGTTTCTTCTAGGAGGAGGGCAATACGATGTGCAGCAATCCTCTAAAGCTACATCACGTGGACGCCGCACTACATTCGTGCAGATACGGTGGCCCATTAGTGCCTCCATCGAAGTCATGGGAGAAGTCTTACCCCGGCAGCATCTTAGTGAATTGTCATTTGCGTGATGGCAGACAGGATGGAGAGGATGCACTCAGGAACATTGGCAATTTCAATTAATATAACCTGACACTCTTTTTTCAACTAATCGCATTCTCACCCAGCTGAATTATCCACCATCTACGTTCGGAGAACAGTGGTTTGCAGCAACTGGAATCTTGTTCAGAAAACCTCGAAGCTCCACTCTCTACCATCTACCTTCGAATCACAGGTGTGGGAGTGTACAAGTAATCACAGCTGTGGGAGTGTACAAGTTCCTAGCTCAGCTTAAATTAACTAAATTTTAAATTTTAGGATTATTTTGGAATTTGACATAATTGTAAAACCATTCTTTCCATTAGGACAAACCAGAGAAACATGTTATTAACTTCTAAATCTGGCTTGGTCATAATGCATGAAGCCATTCAAATATTCTATCATATATCACTTTGTTGAGATCATGTTGTGTATTAGTTATGATAGATTTGCTTGAGGGTGACACAGATTTTCTAACTAATTTTTGAGATGATATCGAAGCATTTATGTGATTGTCCTTTCCAGGGTTCATATGTTTTATTTTATACTCGAATTTGATGCTATTAACTAATGTGGGGCCTTTCAACTTAGACTTAGTCTATATTACTCCTCGATTGCCTACTTTCTTTACATTGTACAGCTTGTTCTATGTTTCTAAATGTATGAGGTTGTGATTTTGAGTTATGCTGGAGATGTTGTGGCTCTGGGAAGATCATTAATAACATCCATGAAATGTGAAGAATATGCTTATTTCCGCACATTTGTTTCAAGATTCTTGTTATCCAAAAGGTGATACATTGGTCAAATAGTTTGCGGTTGTGTAAACCCATGGGCATCCATTTTCATGCTCCATTCTTTCTCTATAAGATTTGATTCAAATTCATAGCAAGCTTATTTGCCCTCCTTGTGAGAATTCCTACGAGTCAATGCTTATCATGATTTCTAAGCATGTGACACTAGTGTGTTTCCTCCACAGTGGCACAACAAAGGTGCAACCAAGTTGCAAGTACTTCATGCAGAGTGAACCTCTTCTTTGTACTTGTTATGTGTTTTAGTTAATTCTTGCAATGGAAATACAAGTAACTGAAATCGCAGGTACGACATGATAATTAACATTTATTCATACATTGCGCATCATAAATAAGTCATCTATATAATCATATAACGTCTTACACACAATATATATGGCATGAAGGGTTATAATCTCCAAAATGATTTTATAATTACTTTAATAAATAACATAAAAACATAATTTCATGTTCTTGTTGAACACAAGCTTTCACTTTTGACACCCATTCTCTTGCACATACCTTCTATTCTCCACATCCTTTACTTCACACTCATCACAAACTTGATACACCTATTATTACACATATCTAAATGTCTGAAATTTTAAAATGGAAAAATATGTTAATTGTTACAACATATTTTGATTATATATTTATTTGTGCAATTTTTTATATTAGATTTTTGCTGTAATAATTTCATGTGCCCAGTTTTTTTTGTCCTTATTCTACACACACACTCCCTTTGCAAATTAATTAATTAATATGTGATGTTGTGCACAAGAAAGATGTGCAGAAGAAGTATGTAGAAGGGGAATGTATATGGAGATACAGAACACTATGGAAGAAAGTTAGTGTTTCTTTATCCACATACTCCCTCTCCTGTACAACACTTTTTTCTCGCATGCATTAAAAACACACACTTAATTTAATATTGGCTAATAAATATTTAATTGAAAAATATTAGATAAAAAATGAACTTAGTATTCAGAAAACGTCAATACCAAGATTCCTTGATTCTACTTTGATAAAGTTTCTAAATGAATAGGAGCTTCTTCTTCCATCTTCTCACATTATTTTCCTTTCTTTTTTAGCTATCTTAATAAGATGTCTTTATCATGCATAAATTTTATGATGTTTTATAGTTTAGGATAATACATCACTAATGCTATTCTAAGTGTGGTTAGGGGACCATCATGAAACATAGGCACATGAGAATATCTCAATGTGATATTTATGCATACATCCGATGGAAAACAAGAGCATGATGGATGCAAAGATCCAAAACATTACAAAAGGTAGTTTGTGTCCCTTCCCCCCCACACACGTTTTCTCGTACAACACTTCTTCCTCACATGCATTAACAAGACACTTCATTAATATTGGATAATATATATTTAATTCAGAAATGTGAGATCACAAATACACTTAGTACTCGGGAACTATGAATACCAAGATTCATTGGTTCTAGTTTGATAAAGATTTTAATAGAATAGGTGAATCTAGTCAAAGTAAAACATTTGCTAGTATTGAAATAAATTAACAAAGTAAATGCTCTTAAGAGCTCGAACAATGTCCTTATCATGTATTGATTTTCCAAATAAATTTTGAAAGGATTTACATTTTAGTATATGCTAGTTCACAACATGAGAAGTTAATTGAGGTTAGAAAAACGGACAATGCACTCAATATCAACCATTGGTTATGGTGGAATGATCAAATCTATCGAACATAGTCTTTAAAATCGTGAATCTTTGAATCTATGTAAATACTATTGTCAATTAACTTTGTGGTAACACATCAACTACAACAATGCACTAGAAAAAATTCAATAGGATCTTCTCTAATACCAAATTTTATGAACAATGTGCTTTAAAATTATTAATTAGTCAATGGATACAATATGCTTTAGGGGTGGAACATAATTTTACAAATAATACAATATAAGACAAGATATGATGATCCTAAGACTCAGTCTCCCTATATATTATATATTTATTAATTATAATATATATTAATATATCCATTAATAGGGGGCTTTATGGCTAATATAAGGCTTAAAAGGTTTCTACATTGATGGAATACTTTTTATTGGAAGAAATGAGAAAATATATAAAGGAGATGATCCTCTCCACTCCATAAATTGATAGGGAATGGAAAAGAAACAACCTCGAAGAAAACATCCTAAAATACCTTGATTTTATTCCCTCTAATACTCTTCCTCAACCTACTTAAAATAAAACCTCTTCATCAAATTGAAATTGTATTGTTCCTTGAGAGTAACCTAGGCCCTACAAGTTTATATGTAGCCTTTACAAACACAAAGGGCTTCATTCTTTGAATAACTAGGTATGAATAACTTTATGCCTTGGGGTATGGTTTTCAACTAAGTTGAAAATAATTAATATTATTTTGTATTAATGGAGAAATGGTTACACAAGTTGTAACGTATCTCCTTAGTTTAGGATTTGTTCTTAGAGTTTAGGATTTGGTTGCAACTTCCAGTTGTACTTAATGATGTAATATTTCATTCATGAATACTAGAGTGAATGGAGAGAGTTCTCTTTGTTTTGAGTGCAGTCTCCAGGTGCAGTACTCACCTATGAGCTGCAACTCCTTTTTCAATTCAAGTCTGATTTTTATCTTGGTATCAGAGCACAGAGTAGGGACAACCTTAATTTTTTTTTAGGATGCATCATTGATTACAGAACTGTAGTAGCGGTGGAGTATATAGAAGCATTCGTAGAATTAGGTGGACTGTAGTAACACCTGTAGCACAGGTCTCAGATGACTGATCATCTCTGAGTGGAAGAAAGGGTTGGTGCGGTTTCGTCGCTAACAGTCACGCCATTTTGAGCGGAACTAAGGGTTGGCGCGATTTATTAAGGAATATTCATGCCATTTGGCACGGTCTTGAAAGTGATAGTTGCACCAGCATGCTAGAAAGTGCTATTGGCGCGGAAAATCAAGCTTTACTCGTGGCAATTTCGTCCAACGCTATACTCTTTCTCTTTGGAAAATCTGTAATTTTTTTTGCAGATCGGCCTTGCCCGGTGGTGGCACTTTGAAATTTCTGATCTGCTTGGCGGTATCAGATCAGAATTACCCGATGGTGGCACATTTGAGTTCCTGATCTGTTTGGTGGCAGCAGAATGGATTTGCCCGGTGGTGGTGCATTGGAGTTCCCGATATGTTCGGTGGTAGCAGATCGGATTTGCCCGGTGGTGGCGCATTGGAGTTCCTGATCTGTTTGGTGGCGGCAAATCGGATTTGCCCGGTGGTGGCGCATTGGAGTTCCTGATCTATTCGGTGGTAGCAGATCGGATTTTCCCGGTGGTGGTGCGTTGGAGTTCCTTATCTGTTTGGTGGCAGCAGATCCAACTTGCCCGGTCGTGGCTCATTAAAGACTTATTCATCAGAGGATCAGAAATTTTATCAATATGAATAATAGTGATGAGTACTCTACTAAGCTAGAAAAGTCGTGGTCTATTATCAGGTCAGTAGATTATTTGCTCAGGGAGCAGCTGGTGCTGTTTATTTTGATAGGAATCACCATCGCATTGACCTTTTTTAATCCTTCAGCCTAATTTTTTGGTTTCTAATGTTAATGAAAATGGAAGGTTTGTGCCCGAAAAACCTCATCGGGTTGTTTATGAGACTCCTGTTTCTCGGTTTTCTCAGTATCATTCGGTTCGATGGTGAATTCGAGGGCTAAAGTGCTCCTAGGTTTGAAGAGAAAGTCCCTGCGAGTTGTCATGATGGGTGGAGCTAGCTTTGTTGGTAGTCATCTAGTTGACAGGCTCATGGCAAGAGGCGACTGTGTTATTGTTGTCGACAATTTCTTCATAGGAAGGAAGGAGAATGTTTTGCATCATTTTGGCAATCTGAGGTTTGAACTGATAAGGCATGATGTTGTGGAACCCTTGTTGTTGGAGGTTGATCAGATCTACCATTTGGCTTTCCCTACTTCCCTTGTGCATTACAAACACAATCCTGTGAAGACTATCAAAACTAATGTTGTGGGAACCTTGAACATGCTTAGACTTGCCAAGCGTGTTGGGGCACACTTTTTGCTTACAAGTACTAGTGAGGTTTATGGAGATCCTCTTGAACATCCTCAAACTGAAGCTTACTGGGGCAATGTTAATCCCATCGGAGTCCTCAGTTGCTATGATGAGGGTAAGAGAAAAACCGAAACTCTGACTATGGATTATCATAGGGGAGAAAATGTTGAGTTTCAGATTGCTCGAATTTTCAATACATACGGTCCGGGAATGTGCCTTGATGATGGTCAGGTTGTAAGTCATTTTGCTGCTCAAGCTTTGCGCAAGGAGCCTTTGATAGTCTATGGAGATGGGAAATAGACACAAAGTTTCCAGTTCATTTCTGATCTGGTTGAAGACCTTATGCGACTTATGGAGGACGAACATGTTGGTCCTTTCAATCTTGGGAATCCTAGGGAATTTACAATGTTAGAAGTAGAACAGGTTGAAGAAGGAAAGGATAACTCTAACAGTGATTGGCACATTCCATTGCTAATAGAAGAAAACAGTGAGGAAGATGAAGAGTAGGAGCAGAAACAAGGAGAAGAAGGAACAGGTAATGTAATAAATGATGCAAGCCCAGAAAAGGCTGAAATAGACAGATTTGAGGTAAGTCCCCTACCAAGGAGATCAAGTAGGAAGACTCGATTATCTTCTAAATTGAAAGACTATGCATTAATGTCAAAGATTGTAAACATTCTAGAACCTGCAAATTATGAGGAAGCAAGTAAATCTGATGCATGGAGGGCTGCAATGTATGAGGAAATAGAATCAATAAACAGAAACCATACTTGGGATTTGGTTGAATTGCCTGAAGGTAAAACCCCCATAGGATGCAAATGGTTGTATAAACCAAAAATAAATGCAGATGGGAGTATAGAGAAACTTAAAGCTAGACTGGTAGTAAAGGGTTACCCACAGCAGGAGAGAATAGATTTCAATGACACCTTTTCTCCTGTAGTCAAATTAAACACCATTAAAATGCTAATTTCCTTAGCAACAAAACACAAATGGCAGCTACACCAGCTAGATGTTAAGTTTGCAATTCTGAATGCTGACTTGAAGGAAGAAATCTATTTAGTATAGCCTAAAGGTTTTGTGATAAAGGGGGAGGAACATCTTGTGTGTAAATTGAAAAAGGCACTTTATGGTTTAAAACAGGCACCCAGGTTGTGGTATGAGAAAATTGACTCATTTTTTGTACAGCATGGCTTTCATAGGAGCTTGAATGATCCAAAAATGTATACCAAGTTTAATAAACAAAGGCAAATTATTTTGATTTCTTTTTATGTAGATGATATGATCATAACAGGGAATGCTAACAATTTGATCAAAGAAATCAAAAAGCAGATGTCACAAGTGTTTGAGATGAAAGATCTCGGAAACCTTCATTATTGCTTGGGATTGGAGGTATGGAAAGATTCTGGACAAACTTTTCTTACTCAAGGGAAGTATGCCAGAATCTTGTTGGAAAGGTTCAGAATGGAGCAGTGCCAATCAACAGCAACACCATTACAACAGAATTTAAATTTGAGCAGTGACGATGGTACTAAAGAGGTGGATGCCACTATGTACAGACAACTAGTTGGTAGTTTGATATATCTTACTACAACTAGACTAGATATGGCATATTCTGTTAGTGTGTTGAGCCAGTTCATGTCAAAACCACTCGAAAGTCACTGGGTCGCAACAAAAAGTGTGTTGAGGTATCTTAGTGGTACTAGTAATTATGGCAGTTTGTACACTGACACTTCTGATGTTATTCTAACAGGTTTTTCAAATTCCGATTGGGCAGGTAACTTGGATTATCGAAGATCTATCACAGGTTACGCATTCAAGATTGGATCCGGGGTCATAGCATGGAGCAGCAAAAAGTAGACCACTGTAGCTCTATCTTCATGTGAAGCTGAGTACCAAAGCATTGTGTGTAGCCACATGTGAAGCTATCTGGTTGAGAAGACTCCTCAACGATGCAGGAGAAGAGCATAAAGAGTCAACTATTATCAAAACTGATAACCAAAGTACCATCAAACCTGCATACAATCCAGTCTTTCATAGAAATACCAAGCATATCGATACTGAGATTCATTTTGTTCCTGAGAAATTACAGACAAAAGAGATATGTGTTGAATATTGTAAAACTTGTGATAACATGGCTGATATTTTTACTAAGCCTCTTGGGCGTGTAAAGTTTGAATTGTTTATAGGGATACTAGGAGTTCAGGATAATCCCTTTCTCCATTAACGGGGGGAGTTCAAAATAATTAATATTATTTTGTATTAATGGAGAAATGGTTACATAAGTTGTAACGCATCTACTTAGTTTAGGATTTGTTCCTAGAGTTTAGGAGTTTGGTTGCAGCTTCCGGTTGTACTTAATGATGTAATCTTTCATTCATGAATAGTAGAGTGAACGGAGAGAGTTCTCTTTGTTTTGAGTCCAGTCTCCAGGTGCAATACTCACATGTGAGCTGCAACTCCTTCTTTTTCAATTCAAGTCTGATTTTTGTCTAGCTATTAGTAAATGTTCCTCTCACATGATTATTGAAGGAACTTGTAGATGATAATTGAAATGGCCAAGCGACTATAAAATGGTTCTCCTCCTTCCAACATTTCTCACTACTCGTCTTGAAAGTGGTCTAGAATGCACCAATAAAATCCATTCCAAAATCAAAACATCCACTCCCTCTCATGTTCAATGTTCTACAAACAAGATAATTAACAAACTAGATATTGAATGTATTCTCTATAATCACATCCCCAGTGATCTAATAGTAGTGCCTCAAAATTAGTTTTACTACTAGCTTCCCCACCTCACAATCTGTGGTTTCTCTAGGTGTTCCATATAATGATGATACTTCCCAAGATGTCATCATTGTATCCCATCACAATCCTCGAACACTTGGATAGTTTGTATGGACCTCAGAGTTGGCATTTATTTGAAAGAGGTTAAGGGCAATCACCCCACCATTAGTTTAAGTTCACTAATGTTCACTCTCACAATTGCTCACTGTTGTAGTTTGGATTTGGTGCCTTCCTCAACCATGATGGTGGAAATTTTTATTTTTGGTTTGTTGCATTTAAAATCTATGTGCTCTTGAGAAAGCATCTAATTCTCCTTGTTATTTATATAAGTTTCCTTTGGCCCTCCTTATTTCATAGTTTATTTTTTTATCACAACCTGAAGTTCTCTTTGGTTTATGTGGTAAGAAATATTTCTCTCTTTGTTATTGTTGGTCTATATCCTCTTCGCCCATTTTTTTCATTTTATATTTCCCTATCTCCTTGAGTGCCACCTGGTCTAGCTTTTCCATCGCATCTATCTTTGTCTAATTAGATGGAGTTGTTTGCTAATTGTGGTGTTTTTTCTCTTCCTTTGCATCCAAGTCATAACCTCAACCCCCTATCTTTAGTCCATTATTCATCATGTTGTGTCCCATCTCCTCTTATGAAATTGCAGTGATGTAGGTGAAGGGAGTCTCATTGTTCAATGTTCAAGTGAGTGTTGAAGCTTTTAATACTAATTATTTAGAGAACATATTCCATGCCACAAGGGAGAAAAATGTGGTGCTAGAAAATGAGGCCATGGTTTCATATTTAATGCAGAAGTGGAGGAAAATATTGGTTACTAGATGTGGGAAATGCCCTCTAAATTCAGACACGATACATGTGATCTATTGATCTTTACTAGTAGTTTAAAAGCATCACGGAAAAGGTATTAGTGGAAATAAGTGAAGAACAATGGAAGGTGAGGATAAATCCTCCTTAGTATCAATGATTTCCACTTGCAATTAATAAAATTATATAATAAGGTGATAATCTTACCTAAAAATGTCAAAAAATTGGAATTTTGTATTGATGATGAAAAAGAGGTTGATCCTAAGATATTCAGGTGGACATGATGATAACATAATTAGTCAAGATGATTGTTTTTATTTTTTTTCTATCAAATCATGTCATCTAGCCTCTTCTTCAATTATAATACTAAGCTATTCAATAGATCTATTTCTTTAGATATTTTGGTTTATGTAACTCCACCATAATAGTTAAACTTATTATTCTGATAAAAACTCTATGTTTGTGCTACTAATTTGGTTTTGAAAATGATAAGTCAATCACTACAGGAATGTTATGTTTTTCTTAAAGTATTACAAACTCATCTCTAGCTTCGAAAAAAATGCTTATTTACATTATAAAGTAGTTCTATCTTTGATTCCCAAAATCTTAAATAAGATTCATAGCATGAAATATTTTATAAAAATGTCATATACTTGCAAATAACTTGATTCACAATGATTCATTAAATAACATACATAGTGCTACTATTTTTAATAAAAAAAAACTAATAAAATTTTAAATTAAACTAAATACATGAAATATTTAAACCATATAAAACATATTTTTTTACGAAACTAAATACATGAAATATTTAAACCATATAAAACATATTTTTTTACGAATTAGTTTTTTAAGCATATTTTACCCCATGAAAATGATTTTAAATTGAAATACATAAAATGATCAACTATATTTTACCCCACAAAAATTACTTTAAATTAAAATAGATAAAATGATCATAATATTAGAAGCTTGAGTTTATAGTGTTAACTAACATTTTATTATAGACAATTTTTTCTGATCAATAAATAAACCTTTTCAAACCTATAATTTTACTTACGAAAAGTATTTTTCATAAATGGAAATGGAGAGGTATTTAAACCCTTACCTGAGGCTGGATGAGCAACAATATGGTTTTATAATTCAAATAAAAAAAATTCAAAAATCTTCAATCCATTTGGGAATAGGTTATTTAGATTAAAACCCAATTCGGTTAAAAATTTTGAAAATGTAAAAATAAGATTTTAATCCCTATAATGATTATAAAAGTAAAAGTTACACCACGTGAATGGATGCAAAAGCCATGGAATAAAACATAGCTCCACATTAAATTAAGATTCATTCACAATCCAGAAAACTTGGCGGGATAACAATAAAATCTTAAATTTTATATCCATAAAAATCAAAAGTTGCAACATTATTTTTACTATTTAATTTAAATAAATAATGCTTAGAATACAACTTTTAAACAAAGAATAAACAATTTTAAAAATTGAAAGTGAGAATTTAATTGTATACTTAGTATTTTAGTATTTTATTTAAACATAATATTAGTAATTTAAATTATTATATATATTATATATATATATAAACAAAAAATAAATTTAAGTATATATATATATATAAAGCGGAAGAATATATTATTCTAAGAGGCGTTTCCGTGTATTATGGGAAGATATATTATTAACATTATGTTTTTATTTATTATGAAAAGGTACTAGGTTAAAAATTATAAATTTTACGTTATTTATAATATTATTATTTTAAAAAAAATTTTGTTAATTAAAATTATTATTATTGTTTTTTTAATAATTTTTGTTGGCTGTTAAGGTACTTCGTCTTTGGTCATGACCTCTATTACCCAGGTCCTAGGGTTGACGACGAGCGACGAGCGGAGTGGGAAATTGGTGCGGTTAGGAACTCGATTCCAGGTCTAGGGTTTAACGCCTCAGACCTGCGAAACTAGAGACAGCTTTGGCAGCACAAAACAACAAATTGGCTCACCTTCTCAACAGAGGGCGTGGACTGACCCGACAAATGATAAGCGGGGGGTCCCCAAGGAGCCCATCCTTCAAACAAATCATCATGCACAAGCAGAAAGCCAAGGAAGGACTAAAAATCTCAAGATATGGTGAACGCAAAGACTCCAACGGCACCAACACAGGTAAGGAACAGAAAATGCCAGCAGAAACCAGAGGCGGCTCCAAAAGGAAAGATAAAGCAATCAATGAAAAGGAAGATAGAAACCACAGCGCAGAGACAGACTGACAAATCACAGGATTAATAAATCCCCAAACAGAAGAAGAAGAAGAGCAAGATGAAGAAAGAGAAAAGAGAGAAGAGAGGGACAAAGGGCCATCCTCCACTCCTAGCACCAACAAAGCAACACAAGGAGCTTGCAAACCAAAGAAAAAAGAAGCCCTCAGAGTTGTCTGTACAGATACGGAGATTCAAGCCCATCGCGAGCATATGTCAGAACATGCAGTCATATCCAAGTTCATGGGACTGTGGCCAACGTAGCGCGCCCTATGTCAATGGATCAAACAACACTGGAGACCCAAAGGTGATATCCAACTACACCTATGATCAAAAGGTTTCTTTACTGTTGTCTTTACAAACCTAGAGGATAAGGATAGGGTTTTTGATGGGGGTCCCTATTTTTTTGCTTCTGTGGGTCTCTACATGAGACCCTGGAAATCAAATTTTGTCCCTGAAAAAGAAGCCTTCACACAAGGTCCAGTTTGGATCCGTCTTTTCTCCCTCCCCATAGACTATTGGGGCCTAGCAACCCTCAAACAAATTGGAGACAAGTTGGGAACCTTTATTAAAGCCTTTGAAGCCACTATTCAGCGAAGATACACCTCATGTGCCAAAATATGTGTGGAGTTGGACGTTTCAGGAGCCCTGCATGAAGGCATATGGCTGGAGTTTAGAGATGAAGACTACTTCCAAGCCATTGACTATGAACAAATCCCATTCTAGTGCAGAAAGTGTCATGAACATGGTCACCTAGTAAGAGACTGTCCTCTAAACAGAACTGAAGAAGCTCTCAAACCCATGCCAGAAGCACAGAGCACATAAATCTTTACTAGACCAAAAGCAAGACAAAGATCCAACAAAAGAAGATCAAACAGAACAGGGGCAACACCAAGCAATACCATTAACAATTTCAGTGTACTAGAAACAGACACAGACACTGAAGAGACAAATGTGGAAGAGCAGAGAACGGAGGAGCAAAAGCACCAACCAGACCATAACAGGAAGGAAAAGGAGGAATATCCACTCAGTTCCAAGGCCCACAGGCACGAGCATGAAGGAACCCAAGACGAAGACACAGAAATGCTAACCAGTGATGGGGGAAGTGACGAGATGGAGCTCAACGAAGCCTTAGAGAAGGCAGGTGTAAATCTTCCAGTCATAGAAGAAAATTGGAAGGCTCAAGGAATAGAAAATGTCCCAGAAGAAGAATTAAGAAAGATCAACGATCTATTCATAGCAAGACAGAAGGCGGAACTAGATAGGCAAAATAGAAGATTGGGCATTGCAACAGGCACAGGAACCACTCTAAAAATATCTCCCTCAATCCATCTGGCCTCAAGAAAAAAAAGAAAATGGGAAGAAGAACAAACGATGAGGTGCTACATGATCCAGGGATTTTAATGCTGAACTCAAGCAAAATGAAGGCACTCAATGCCTTACCATCTTACCATTAACAAGCCTTGTTATCAATGAAAATAATCTCATGGAATGCAAGAGGGTTCAACAGCCTAGCAAAGCAAAGACTTCTCCACAGGAAGTTCCAAAAAGAAAAGCCAGACATCATGTTCATTCAAGAATCCAAACGTGCCACTTCTCACATGGAAAACATCAGCAAAAAATTGGGCAAACCTATCGACTTCATAGAAGTAGCCAGTCAAAGATGGGAGGGAGGCATCACCACCCTCTGGGATACCAGAGTAGTAAGTGTCCTTTCAATGGAGGCCACCAGATCCTACATTGCCACGGAGATTCAAGTTATAGGTAACTCTGAAACCTATCTATGTATAAATGTATATGGCCCTCAACGATTAGAAGAGAAATTTCAATTCCTCAATTCACTTATGAATCTTCAACTAAGACACATCACCTCGAAGATCATTATAGGAGGAGATTTCGATATGATAACCTCTCTCCTGGAGGAAAAAGGATGAATACGAAGGCTAAACAGGGATGCAGAGCTCTTTGCAGAATTTATTGAAAATGCAAAAATAGTAGATGTCCAGCCAAAAACTAGCTCCTTCACCTGGAACAATAGACGAGGAGGAGAGAAACTCATAGCTTCTCGACTGGATAGATTTCTCATTTCAGAAAGCATCATTCTAGACGGCATCACCGTGGACTCTAACATTCTCCATAGTGGAGGATCGTATCACTGGCCTATCTCACTAGATACTGCCTTCCTCGGCACTCCTAGAAATAAGCCATTCCAATTCGAAAAGTTCTGGTTGCAGCACCCAAACTTTGTTAAAATGCTGAAGAAGTGGTGGTGTGAACCACTGAACATTCAAGGAACCAGAGTGTTGAAGCTCCAAAGCAAACTAAAACACATCAAAAGAAAAATCAAGCAATGGAATTCAATGGAATTCAGAAACATCTTCCAGGAAAAATCCATAATAGAGAGTAAGCTCGAGCAAATTCACAAAAGTTGGACCTCAGGCAATATTAGTGAAGTATCCAAAGAGCAGGAAAAAGATCTGATGGTTCAATGGCAACTCAGATGTCAACATGAAGAAACACTCTAGAGACAGAAATCCAGAGTTCAGTGGCTTAAAGAAGGAGAGAAATATACAAAGTTCTTTCACAGGTCCACTCTAGATTACAGAAGTGCAAATAAAATCCTCAAACTCAAAAATGAAGCAGGAGAAACTCTGCAAAATCATAAGGACATTTCCTCTCTACTCACCAGGCATTTCAAACACATTGCGCAGGAGACGCAAGATGAAAGAACAGAGGCAATAGCCTCTCTACCCCAGGCCATTCCTAGCATCATAACTAATGAGCAAAATCTCGCTCTTCTCAGAGAAGTCTCAATGGAAGAAGTGGAGGAGGCCGTTAAAAGCATGCCAAACGACAAGGCTCCAGGACCAGATGGCTTCACCATTAACTTCTACAAAGCGTGCTGGCCCACCATCAAAATAGAGATTTGGGAAGTGGTTGAAGATTCAAGACGCTCTGGCACTATTCCTAAATCGCTCAACTCCACCTTCCTGGCTCTCATCCCAAAGGAAGAGGATGCCACCACTCCTAAGAAGTTTAGACCTATAGCTCTCTGCAATGTGATTTACAAGATCATCTCCAAGGTTATAGCTAACAGACTTAAGCCTATTCTTCCCAATCTCATCTCGGAAGAAAAGTCCGGATATGTGGAGGGAAGACAAATCCTGGACAACATCCTCTTAGCTCAAGAGATGGTGCACACTCTCTAGACCAGGAAGAAAGTAGGTATGTTAATGCAATTGGATCTCTCCAAAGCATTTGATAAAGTCAATTGGCAATATCTGGAAGCTGTTCTCACAGCCTTTGGCTTTGAACACCAATGGATAAAATGGATTCTTGCTTTAATTAAATCCTCCACTTTCTCCATCTTGGTCAATGGATCACCCTCGGAACCCTTCTCCCCCACCCAGGGCATCAGGCAGGGAGACCCTCTCTCCCCTTTCCTTTTTGTGATTCTCATGGAAGGTCTAAGTCGACTCATCCGTAAAGAAAAAGCAGAAGGCAATCTTCAAGGGCTTCATCCCCTGCAATCTATCCCTGCAACTACACACCAGTAGTTCGCGGACGACACAATGCTGCACGGCACCCCCACGGTGAAAGAAGCCATGGATTACAAAAATATCCTAAGCCTATTTAGCAAAGCGTCAGGTATGGAAATTAACCACGCTAAATCTACAATTTTTTTCTTTAATACACATCTTGCAATCTAGAAACATCTTTCAAATATTCTTATATTTAGACGGGGTAATCTACCCTCCAAGTACCTGGGTGCCCCGTTAATGTCCAAACCTTGGCAAAAGCATCACTGGGAAAAAAATCTGGCAAAATTGGAGAACAAATGTAGACACTGGACCCACAGAGCCCTCAACTTTGTGGGCATATTAGTCCTTACTAAGGCAATCCTTCAAGTTATCCCTCAATACATGCTTTCCATCCTACCTGCCCCTCAAGGCGTCCTTCACAAGATAAGAACCATCCAGAGATCGTTTTTATGGAAAGGCAATTCAGACAAAAACAAATGGGCTTTGGTGGCCTGGAACAAACTCTATAAATCAAAAGTAGCAGGAGGCCTAAATTTAATAGACCCCCACACCACCAACACGACTTGTGGAGCCAAGCTGTGGTGGCGCTGGCTAAAAGAACCCACTCTTCCTTGGGCAAGGCACTGCAAGGAGAAATACACTCCAGATTGTAGTGAACAGGATCTAATTAGGTTACAGGACGTGCCAGAAGGGTCTCCCATTTGGAATCTTGCTAAGCGCAACCGCAACATAATTCAAGACCACAGCTTCTGGGAAATCCGCAACAGGGAAACAACGTTCTTCTGTGGTGACCCCGGTGGGGTATTTATAGTGGTCATGTCTCTGTAAATGAGCCAACACTTTCTTCAACACTCCCTCTTAACTAGGGAGGTATTTATAATGGTACTTGGTTATTCTCCGTCTGAAGAATTTCTCATAAGAAGAATTGGATTGGTAACCAATCTGTATAGCATCAAAGTAACCAACATTGTTTCCACAGCAAGGCCTTGACTGTCAACTATATCTCTTGTTAGAGCAGAGCCCAATGTTGGCGAGACCAATGACTATAGATACCTTCATCATTGCCTCTCAAGGTACATACCCACCCAGGTGTTAACTGATTATGACCTTGTAGGACTATTCTTATCTTGGGTTCCCAACCCTCAAATAATATCAGTTCTCTTGCCTACTCTTATCTTAGATTCCCTTGGAATCCTCAAAGAGTATCAAATGCGAGATGACTACCCAATATTCCCATTCCTTCTTCCCAGGTGAAGATAAGAACGTTGTGTCTATCTCTTCGTCTCAATTAGGGAGGTTACCTCCACCATGTCTCTACATTTCTCTTCATGGGCTTCACTAAGACTTATGGTTGTTAGTCCCGGTCTATTGCGTGATGCATCAGATAGAAATTTTTTTTTTTGATTCCTTTTTAATTAGGCGTGACCTAATCTAAGCTCCCTCCCTTTTAGGGACTTGCAAGAGCTCCCTCTTAACAAGGGATTATCCTTTTCATCAGGAACTTCTTCTTCACGGGTCCTTCGACTGCTTGATCAAATTCTTTCCTTGATGTCATAAAATTCAGTTGAGCTTATTTCTTGTAGGGCATCAGCCATTGATTACTTTCCTTCTGTAAGGACTCTGGACACCACATATCTCCACAATGGTATGATATTGTCCACTTTGGGCCTAAGCCCTCATGGATTTGCTTTTGGACTTACCCCAAAAGGCCTCATACCAATGGAGATATTTGTCCATCCTTATATACCCATGATCCTCCCCACTTCTAGTCAATGTGGGAGTTTGGTCGTATACCCAACAATCCTCCCCTCGAACAAAGGACCATTGAGCCTCCCTTCAAACGATTATCCATCCGTCCACTCTCTACCAACCAGGATTCTCCGCTCCAATGCGTTGGAAGCACACGCCTTACATGGAACACCACCTGCCTCGAGAGCTTGCTCTATCCCAGGTCAACTCCTCTTCACCGTGTTGGGACCAGGACACGTCCATGAAGAATCCGGAGCACACCGCCTGTCTAACCGAGCTCATCCACGGATCCCATCGTGATATTACCGGGGCCCACCACCTTTGTTCGACATTCCGAGGATTCATCCACTTGGCTAACTTCGGGGCATGGCTCCGATACCACTTGTAAGGACTCTGGACACCACGTATCTCCACAATGGTATGATATTGTACACTTTGGGCCTAAGCCCTCATGGATTTGCTTTTGGACTTACCCCAAAAGGCCTCATACCAATGGAGATATTTGTCCATCCTTATATACCCATGATCCTCCCCACTTCTAGTCAATGTGGGACTATTGGTCGTATACCCAACAGAGAGGGAGGGAGGGGGAGAATACAAGCAAGGGAGAGGAGGGGTAGATGGGGGCAGGGAGGGGGAGGAGTCAAGAAAGGGAGTGTAGGGGAATATGGGGGAAGGGAGAGGAGGGGAAGCGGGGATGGAGAGAGGTATGAAGGGGGGATAGGGAGGGATATGGAGGGGATGGAGATAGGGAGAGATGGAAAGGTGGAGGGACATGTGTTATAGAAATATTTGGGCACATCAACCTCAAACTTATATGTTGATAAACTAGGGCTCATCAACCCATAAAAGAGTTCTTTCATGCCGTAAAAGAACATAGTCATCTGAATACATCATTCCCCAAAAGTTCCACTTGAGAAACCATCCAAATATGGCCTAAATTAAACCATACTGATTGCTCCACTGGTAGAGTGTGATGCATACTGAGTGGTACACTGCCAGGGTGTGATGCATATTGATTTGGCCTTTTATACTGTGCGATGGACGAGGATGGACAAATGTCCGAGATAGTTTGCTAGATAGTTGTTCATGGAATCTTCTAGAAACTTCTCCTGTGCCACTTCCCTCTCTGAATTCACCCAAGGATGAATAATGGCGGATCTAAGAAATCTCCAAATGGAACCAATTGTAACAAGTGGAATGACACTAATCAAACCCCATGGATGACTCACACCCTTGCACACATCTATAAATGGATCCCCAATTCAAGAGATATAGAGGCTAGACTATTGTGAATTACAAGGAAGTGCTGATAGTTTGTAATTGAAAAAGGAGCATTGTATTGTTGGTGTGATCTTGCTATTTCATGAGGTGAAGAAGGATTGGAACTGGGAGGATGATGCTAGATCAGACAATTGGGTCGTAATTCAATGTTCTATTAATAAAGTTCTTCAAGTTTTCTTCCATATGATTGTGTAATTGTGAATGTTATCATTTGGGAATACTATTGTTTGTTCATTATATATATATAATTCTATAATGTTTATGTTGTAATAGATCACGATGCTTTGACGGTTCTTTGTTGCTGTACTTGTGTAGGTACTCTCCAAGTGTGTTAAGTATGGTGAGGAGTTGCAGGATCTGTCAAAGGGGAGAGAGAGCAAGCAAGGGATTAAGAGGAAGTTCCAAGTTGGTTCCATTATCATTCTCTTATCTATTACACATAGAAGAAATTGTTGAGTTGCTTTAAACTGTTGTTTCTAGGGTAGTTGCCAAACCTAGAGGGCTAGCATTCTTTAGGAATACTAGTTCTCCTCGAAACAAATTGGCGACTCCGCTGGGGAGGAAAAAATGTTTGTTTGTTGTTATTGTTTGTTTTATAAACTATAGACAGAGCCTAAAGTCAACCACGTAGCCTTCGAACTGCTCTTGCTCTGCAATTGCATAGTAGATGAATGTTGCTTCAGTCAATCTCTGGTTTAGTTTGTGAATTAAACATTTGAATTACAAGCACATCTAGATTCCCTTTTGGTAGCACAGTAATCTCTCAAGACATTCCTTCATACTTTGCTCTTTACTGCTCATCAAAGCTCAGCTTAACTCATTGAAAATAGCTGCACATCTAAGCCAAAACCAATTTTAGTTGCACTCCCTGGACCATCGCACTGTCTTCCACTATAACTCAGTATGCATCACACCTCCCGAATGTAGTAAGTGCGATGCATCTCTTTTTCTATGAAGTCGAGGTGCGATGACTGACTGAACTCTTTTTCCATTCTAGAAATTGAGGGTCTTTTACCTTGTTTTCAGTTTTGTTTGGTTGTTTTGCTGCAACTGAACAATGCCTCCTTACTGAAGCCTACTTGCATGACATAGATCAGCCTCAATTACATTAGGATTAGTGAATGTTTTTTGTGTGTTTGTTCATCATTTACAATCCCTTGTTGAAAAATTGTTTAAATCGATTTGTCGCTTTGATACAAAAGTGTTGTAATTGTCGTTTTGTGTCGAAAAGAGAATTTTCATGAATTCTTCTTTCCCTTGATATCCAATTGAACTTTTCTTCATGTATTTGGTTTGATTTGTTTATATTCAAAGTGTAGAAAGCATTTCTTATTCAAAACTGAAAAGTGTTATTGAGTCTTCATTTCTCTTTTGAAGAAGAAATTGTCGAAAATGTCATTTTGAATGAAATATTTCAAATCTTTGCTGCATTTAGTTTTCCTTTTTGGAATTTTTCACATTAAGGAACAACGAAAACAAATACATGCATTTTCATTTAGCAGTGGTAGATTTTTGTGCGAGAAATGCACTAGGGTGTGCTCTTTGCTCTTTGCTCTTTGCACTGTTATTTTCTTTCCTTAGTAGCTAGGATTTTCATTGCTTAAAGTAAACAACGATTGTTTATCATTGTAGATTGCATTTTAGAAATTTCAAATCATCATGACGTAGTGAAGCATTGAAAGGAAGACTCTATACAAGATCAACTTTAAAATAAATTTCAATGAACCCAACAACACTTTGGAACTCAATGAAACATATCTAGAGGTCTAGGCTAGAGACGTGTTCTGGCATCATTAAAACTAGTGGCTATCGTTTTCATTGAAGGTTGGGTGATTCCTCCTCCTTGATACGAAAAGTGCTAGCATGGACTTTTGCTCCCTGTATTGTCCTGTATATATTGGGAGACCACAATAGGATTATATCCTTTATCAATAGGAAGCTAAGTCTGCCACCTTAGTGATCGCAATGCATTGAACACAACATTCAGAAAGATTGACTGTCGTACACAAGTCCTTGGTAATTTCTCTTTAATTTATCACTAAGGTGTATATTGCAGTTTTGTGATTGGTTTGGTAAGCCCTCTGTCTATATTTTCTAGAGTAGTCACTTTCATTCCTTTTCGACTCTTTAAAAGAAAAGTTCCATCTAAGCAGTTGTCCTTTCAAGCTCATTAAAAATCGAAGTAGACTAGAGTTATCTTTAGCTTTTTCTCAACTCTTAAAAACTGAAAAAGCAAAGTTGTGTCAAAGTGTCATTAAAATTAATTGAATTTAGAATAACATCCCTGTTCCTTAGTTTATCTTAGGTTAAGATATATGGAGACAAATCCAGAGTCCACCAATCAAGGAATCCCTTTTGAAGGGAATCCTTGTTCTTTTCCTTCCTTTGGAAGTATTGGTGCTCCTTACATGGCTATATTATCCCTTCCTGGACCTACCATTGGCCTACCAGTATGGCTGTTTTCAACCTCTTTGGTTCAAAATAGATAGGGATAGAGGGATAGATAGGGAGGGAGAGAGGGATAGAGAGATAGATAGGGAGGGAGAGAGGGATAGAGATACAGTGGGGGAGAGGGTTGGGGAGAGAGGGGAAGAGGGAGGGGGAGAGAGAGGGTGAGGGTGAGAGAGAGAGAGGGAGGAGTGGCGGAAAGGGGGAAGGG